>CAUYON010108238.1:0-48116 GCA_963573935.1 Arctocebus calabarensis
CTGTTCAACATAACGTTCATGAGATTTTCTCGTTTACTGTGTGAAAACATTTGTGTTCTGCATTTAGAAGGTTTCTCCTGACCCTTCAAAGATGCACCTCAAGTGTGATTCCACCCTCTAGCCTCTCTCCCAAGTCCTCCTTTTTAGAACAAAATACTTCCCACCCGTTCTGTTTCTAATCCACCTGGCACATTCCTTGGGACTCTGATTAGTTAGCTCTGTGGTTTCCCGAGCTGTTGGTATTTGGGCGTTCTGGCTCCGGCAGGGGATGGGTTAGCCTTGAAGAAGGTGAAAACCGCTGACCCAGCGGGGGAAGTGGGGGCTTGTAGGGGGCTCTGTGGACGGCTCCGGACGAGCCCCAACCCCCCTCCCTCTGTGCCACAGCAAAGCTTCGAGGCGCAGCAGGACGAGGCAGTGAGCGTGACACACATGGTGAAGGCGGGCAGCGGCGTCTGGATGGCCTTCTCCTCTGGCTCCTCCATCCGCCTCTTCCACACCGAGACCCTGGAACATCTGCAGGAGATCAACATTGCCACCAGGACCACCTTCCTCCTGCCAGGTGAGCTGCCAGGGAGAGGGCGGGCCTGATGTTCACTGAGTCCCTTCCCAGCCAGGCAGTGGTGTGTTGTGGACAGCCCATTCCCCAGCCCTCTTGGCGGCCTTCGATCAGCCTTGAAAACCAGGCACCAAGAGGGGGGCCCCTCCAGGAAGCATGGGGTCAGGATTTGCACATCCAGGCCTGTTCCCAAAGCCCCTCTTCCTGTCACTCCTTCCTGCCACCCTGTCATAGCACTCTGGGGCTCTCAGGAAGTGCACTCTGAGCCCAGTGGACTCCTCTGAGTCAGGCAGTTGCTAAGAACTGGATAAGCCGGCAGGAACCCAGGCCCATCTACCACTCTTCAGGTTGACCAAAAACCTAATTCTGCCTCAAATCCTTTTCAGAATGAGGCAACAGGAAAGTGAGGCTCACCCACGGTCTCTTACCTTGAAGGTGTTTCTAAGAAAAGGCAAATGTCCCTCTTGGCTTGCTGGCCAGTGGGTTTGGAAGGCATCCCTGCAAGGCCTGTGCTTCCGCATAGCTGTTAGTGAGACGGGGTGAGGAGGGTGGAGGGGGGAGGATTGAGAGCAGAGCTTGCCTAGAGCTCCTGCCTCTGCCCTGCCAGAGATGCAGGGGCTATGTGGGGAGGGAGCAGGCCCAACACCTGCCTCGGGGCCACTCTCACCACTGCTGGCTTTGGGCCCCCCACAGGTCTCACAGGCATCAGCTCACTTTGCCTCCCTTCTTGACCCACCTTCCCCTAGACACATTGGTCATGGCTGATCTGGGAGGATGTCATGGCTCTGTCCTGCCTAGGTGTCCCTGGCAGGGCTGGCTTCAGCAGCTGGGAGGGATGTAGGGCCCTGGGGCCCAGGAAAGAACCCAGGTGTCAGGCTGGGATCTGGAGCTAACTGTCATAAGCACTGGGCAGATAGATGGCAGTGGCAGCGCCTGGGAGCGGCTGTGTGCTGAGCCAGGGGTTGAGCTTCCTGTTTCACGATCCTGCACCAAGCAGACCCTCTGGCCAGCACTTCAGGGGCCCTGGGAACCTTTGTCCCGCCCCAGAGGCCTAATTCCAGCCCAGGGACGCAGATAGCACCCTGCTCCTGCTTCCTTTTATTGGTTGCGACAGAACCGGTCACATCAGAGTGGTGTTTGCTGACATTACGATTGACAGGAGTGATGACAGTATGTAATAACTGTCACCTGTCCCGCACCCTGTTTTGAGCCAGCCACAAGCACTGTATTTGTAGGATCTCATTTCCCTGTAACCCCATGCGGTGGGGATCGTCCCCATGTTACAAGAAGCAGAAACCGAGTTCCGTTCGGCAGGGTGAGGTAGCTTGCACACAGGCGTGCAGAGGCCTCTGTGTGTAACAGGAAAAAGGAATGACATCAGAGGTAGCCTGTGCCCTGGCTCAACCCCCGTGTAGTCTATGGCAAGTCTGTCCATCTCCCAGAGCCTCTTGTCCCTCTATGAGATGGGATGTGGTTCCCAACTTGGGCTGTCATGCGGCTAAATGGCACCAGGGTTGGGAAAGTGCCTGACTCAGGCCAGTGGCGCGGCAGGTGCCCAGTGAGAATGGACCCTTCTCTGACATCACCCTGGGCGGGGGGTGGGGGGCGAGGCGTGGTGTTATGGGTCTTGTCTGGCTGTCTCGCTCTTTCTCTTCTCTTCTGCCTCCTCCTCCCTCCCTGCCTTCCCTCCTTTGTGCCCCCCACCCTCTTGTCTTTTTTTGTTGTGTTTGTATGTTGTGTAGCCATTACACAAGTTTAACACATTTCAACTCCAATAAAAATTTCTCTGTATCCACAAAAAGATCTCCACATTTCCTCCGATAGCAAAATTATTTCAGGTTAGTAGAATGGGTAATCATATGGCCTTTTAAGATCTTCAGAATTCCATTTTGTAGGGGTGGAGGCGAGTGAGGAGGAGTCTAGTTGATTAAATATCGGAGGCAGGAGGCTTTGTGGGCAGAAGGGCAGCCGCTCCCACTGCATGACCCGGCTTTCACTGTATGTTCCAAGCACATTTTCATGCCTGTTGACTGACTTGTTCTTGGAAGTTACCCTTTGCAGTGGTTCTCAACCTTCCTAATGCCGTAACCCTTTAATGCAGTTCCTCATGTTGTGGTGACCCCCAACCATAAAATTATTTTCATTGCTTCATAACTAATTTTGCTACTGCTATGGATCGTAATGTAAATATCTAATATGCAGGATGTATTTTCATTGTTAGAAAGGGTTTAGAACAGCTGCTTTAAAGAAAGAAGGGCATTTGTTACAAGGACGATGACTTTAGGACCAGGTAAACTGATGTCCAGGAGGTTTAATAACTGGCCTGCTGGCACACTGCTAAAAGGGCGGGGCCAGGGGAGAGACCGCAGGCTCTGGTCACAGTGTTCTCACATTGCTGTGCAGCCTTGGGTGATTTCTTCACCTTCCTGGGCCTTAGTGTCTCCAGCCACGTGACAAGGGGCTGCGATCTGAAGCAGCTTGGCCATGCCATAGACCAGATTAGAGTCGGAATTCCAATGGGAACATGCCATGTCTCCTGCCTTCCAGGTCTGACTGGGAGCAAATGGAGAATTTCTCTGACCCTCTGTCCCTGACTGGTGTGGCACCAGTGGGCGTTACATGAGATGGTGGCAGCACAGCACTCAGAGCCCCTGGCTCGAGTCCGTCTGTGATGGTGACATTTACCCTCCACTCTGGGCCTCAGAGCAGACAGAGTGACCTCTTCCCTTGCCAGACCTCCTGGGGCTGAACCTTCCATGTGGGTCTGAGTGTTGGCTGAGGGTCCTGGGTGTGGGGCTTCCCGAATGTTCCTCCTTTCCCCAACCTGACCTCCCTCATCAGCAGCGCTGAGGATTTCAGGCGCTGCCAGGCCAGGTCCTCTGGGACCACTCAGACCCGAGAGTGGCTCCCCACGTTCCGTGCTGAGGATGGGGCAGCTTCAGATCCGCCCCGCGTTGTCTTTGCGGAGGGATAACAAAGTAGGGTTCTTACATTCTTCATTAGAGATATTTTAAAAAGGCTTTAAAGTGTTTTTTTCTTCCCCCACACTACCAAATGAAATAATCGCATAATTAGTAATAAATTTGTTCTTCCTCTAAATGTGGATTTTTTAGGGTGTGTTAAAAATTTATCACGCTTCCTTCCCCTGACCCCTTGCTTCCACTCACGCACCCGACTGGTATTAATGCATTTTTTTAACCTAAACTCCCTCCTCCTTTTAACTAGACAGGTCATTAATAAAATGTTCTCCGAGAGCCTGAGCTTTTTAAAGTTGTATATCTCCAGATAGATGGCTTGGGTGAGTGGAGCACTGCTGCATTAAGTCTCTGTGATAAAATATTTATTCACCATTAGAATTTTTTTTTCTTTCGGACTGTTTGTGAAGTGTCTTGCTCTTTCCTTCAGGCAGAGTGGGGAGGAGGAAGGGCCCGGAATGAGGTCTGCAGATGAAGTCATTTCTCAATTCCGGCATCTCTTTTGGTCTCACGCTTGCCTTCCTCTCATTTGTTGGGTTTCGGCCTTCCCGTGGGGCCTGAGAGGATGCAGGGCACCGGGAAATGGTCTCCTGCTGGCCTCAAGGCCCCAGGGGACCTGGAAAGGCAGGTGAGGCAAATGGGGTGAAAGATACGCCTCTGTTCCCTCTCTTGGTTTTATCATTTTTGTTGGTTTATGGCTCTCATGGAGCTGATCTTAAGACATTAGAGTCTAGGACCTTTTAATAATCGTAAACATAATTCTAATAGCTTCCTTTTATTGATAGTATACTGTGGGCTAAGAGCTGTGCTCAAGTGTGTATATATATTATATGTTTGTGTGTCTGTATCTATTCAATATTTCTAATAATCATAAAACTGAGCAAGGCATTGATGGATGAAAGTGGCTTGTTCAGATGCTCTACTTCCATTCGTCCACCCATCTATCCTCTCATTCACCCATCCATCCATCCACCCACTCATCCATCCATCCTCTTATCCACCCATCCACCCATCCATCTATCCACCCGTCCATCTATCCACCTGTCCATCTATCCACCCATCCATCTATCCACCCACCCATCCATCCATCCTCTCATCGACCCATCCATCCATCCATCCAACCTCTCATCCACCCATCCATTCATCCACCCACCCATTCATCCATGCTCTCATCTACCCATCCACCCATCCATCTATTCATCCATCCATCCTCTCATCTACCCATCCACCTATCCACCTATCCACCCATCCACACATCCATCTATCCACCCACCCATCCATCCACCCACCAATTCATCCATCCATCCTCTCATCCACCCATCAGTTCATGTACTCACAGATACTTTTAGTGTCTACTATGAGCAAGTACTTTTCCGGGAGTCACAGATGAGCAGCTGCCCTCAGGAAGCTTATGTTTAGGAAGGTAGACAATCAGTAAATAAGAGCAAAATGAGGCCATTACTGCCCTTGACCAGTGCCAAGAAGAGAAGGCAGGTGGTGAGGAAGGGAGCTCCCAGCCTGAGCCTCTGTACTAGGTGATTCCAGGGTGGTTGAGGGGGACATTGATGGGCTGGAGGCTGTTGTCATATTGTCAGAGCCCCGGACTTTCATTTCCTAACTGATTCAAGTGTGGGAAATAGTCCAGCTCTATGGATGCCCGGGTACTGGAGTCAGGTCTCCAAGTCACTAGTGGGCTTTTTCCAGTGTGGGTTGCTTTTCTACATGGAATCAACACTGCAAATGTGACTTTTGAGCTTGCATCACTTTGAGGGACTCATATCCCACCCCCTGCCTGATAGCCCCTCTCAGACTGTCTAATCGGGAGCTCTGGGCTCTAGCTGCAAAGCTTGCTCCTTTTCTGTCTCTGGTGACAGCAGGGCTGTGCACCAGCTGCCCGAGGCAGAGAAACCTCAGTGTTGTCCCGAGCTCCTTCCCTCCTCTCCACCTCCTTCTGCAGCAGGTCTGTCTTTCCCTTTCATAGCACCTCTCCCGTAGCTTGGCCTCTCCCCCCAATCTCCTACACCAGTGCTCCATTGAGATCTGGTTTCATCGCTTCCCAGCTTAGCCCTCCGGGTAGCTTTTTAGCGCCGTCAGAGTGTCAAGCCCCAGGCCCTGCCCTGACCTCCCCTCTGGTCCTCTTGAGTTTGCCTCCTGTCCCTGTGCTGCACTGGCTTACAGACTGGATAAACTCATTCTTGTCACAGAGCCTTTGCACATGCTGTCTCCTGGGCCTTGGCTCAGGTCTCAGCATGACCACTGCCCACAAGCGGTATTTCTTGTGGGGTAGCCTGTGGACCAGGGGCATTGGTGTCATTCTGGATTTCACAGGCTCACACCTGCCTCCCATCCTTCTGGGAAGCAGAGCGAGGCATGAAAACTCGGGGGTTTTTCTGTCCTCTGCCCCGGATTTATAGTCTGTGTTTCCACTTTCGCTTCCTGTTTCCCGTCTAACACCCTAGCCATTATTAACATTAAAGAAAATTAAAAGTTCAGTCTCAGTCCACTAGCTACATTTCAAGTGCCTGATAGCCGGTGACTAATGATTACTGAATTGGACAGCATGGTAGAGAGCATTTCATCATCGCAGAAGGTTCCAGAGTGCTGCTCCTCAGGGGCGGGGAACTTGTATGCATGGTTCCAGCCGTGCCCCCAGCACCGAGCGTGGAGTCTGGCACACAGGAGGCATCTGGGAGGTAAAGGGATTTGTGACGGGGTGGCACCCTTTGTTAGAAGATGCTGTGTGTACCCCAAGATGACCACCTCCCTTTTAGGGTAAGGGAACTACACCATTTTCCCCTGAGACGGCTCCGCAGAGGAAGTACCTCCGAGAATGGAGCCAAAGTAATTTGCTCAAGAGCAGAGAGGCGATGGAGGCTCTGTAGGAGCAGCAGACCTCAGCTCACCTCCCCCCTGTAGGCACCAGCTGGGGGGTCTCTTTGAACCTTAATATTCTCACCTGGAAAATGGGGACAGCGTCCATATCTCGTATACGTCCCAGCTGCTGCAAGGCTTTGTCGGATCAGAGCGGGTACGCCAGAGCTCTGCAGCCCCCAAAGCGGTATTTCTTGTGGGGTAGCCTGTGCACCGGTAGCATTGGTGTCACCTGGAACATTCTAAAATGTAGCCTCTCCTTGGGGTCTGTGTGGTCAACCCTCCCCCTGATGCTGATGCAAACCTCATTCAAAATATATCCTGGCATTGTTATTGCCATGATAGGTGGCATCAAGTGGAATTTCCTTTGAGGGAAATTAGACTCCTCTCACTGGGCAGAGGACTCGTGCAAGACAGAGACAGCCGTACAGGAAGGCAGGAGCCAGGTGAAGCCTGTGGAAGCTGTGTGTGACAAGGGAGGGGGTCTGTCCCTGAGCCAGCAGCCCGTACTCGGCACCCTGCACCTCTCTGCCCTCTGAGGCAGGCCCCTTGCCCCAGCTCCAGGCCCCCAGTGCTACACCCGATGGACAGCGACAGTGACAGCAGATAGCACCGTTCTGCATGTCACATGCCGGGCACAGGGTTAATTATTTCACATTCATCCACTCACCCACCTCCCTGGAAACAACGCTGTGAAATCCAGTCATGTGTCACGTAACGGCGGGAAGACATCTGAGAGATGCACTTGTTAGGCCGAGTCGTGGTTATGCAGACACTGTAGAGTACTTACATAGACCTAGAGGGTGCAGCCTATTGTCCCGAGGCTACAAACCTGTTCAGCATGTCACTGTACCGAATACCGTAGCGGTTGGAACACAACAGTAAGTATTTGTGGATCTGAACAAATCTAAACCCAAAAGAGGTGCATGAAGAACATGGCCTTATGATCTTACAGGACCAGCATTGAACATCAAGTTCATTGTTGACCAAAACATTATTTGGCAGGTGACTGTGTTGTCTTCATCCCTCTTATAAGTGAGGAAACTGACACAGATGGTTAGGACTGGGCCCAGGTCATGGAGATAGAAAGTGGCAGACGCAGGGTTTGAACCCAGCACCTCACTGGAGGGTTCTTGGCCACTGTGCTGGGCAGCCCTTACCGCACGTCCCTTTGTGAGGAGTAGGGGGACCTGCTGTCCTCCCTGACATTGCTATTCTTGCTAAAAGTAAGTGATAGCACCAAGGGATAGTCTAAGAAGAGCTAATCTAGACTGACACCCAGAACATGCTAGTTCCCGCCAGTGAGTGGTCTGGTTCCCCCTCGGGCCTGGAGCCTGCAGGCTGTGCTGTGCCCTCACCCCAAGAAGTGCCTACCTGGGAAAGCCCAAGCTGGACATGGTACTGCTCAAGGGGCTGCAAGGGACCACCAGCTCACGGCCCTTCTCAGACCCCACCCCAGCCCCTGGTCATGCCTCCTGTGTATACCCACGTGTGTTGTACCCTCACCAGCTGGAAACGTGCACCTTCCTTGGCTCTACTTCCCAGCTGGGTGATTGTGTCCTGGGATGGGCTGCCCATGGCTGGGCTGCCCCTTTGTGCCAGGGAAGCCGGCCATTGTGTGTTGAGAGCTCACAGGCTAGGCACTGGACACTGTGGTGCCACCACACTATATCCTATTACAGCCCCACTTTGCACAGGAGGAGTCAGGCTGAGTAGGGGAGCTCTGAGCTGGGGCTTCCAGGACCCAGGCTCCAGCTAGGTCAGCTAGACCAGTAGCATTGGTGTCTCCTGGAATGTTCTGAAATGCAGCCTTTCCTTGGGGTCTGGGTGGTCAACCCTCCATTAGGACAATGTCCGGCTTCTTGCCTGTCTCAGGGGAGGGGCTCAGACCATTCCACGCCCTCACCTTGTGGTGGCATCCAGAGCCTGCTGCCATCCCCCAAGGAGGGTGCTACTTACCTGCTTCTTTCTCCGCAGGCCAGAAGCACTTGTGTGTCACTAGCCTCCTGATCTGCCAGGGTCTGCTCTGGGTGGGCACTGACCAGGGTGTCATTGTCCTGCTGCCTGTGCCCCGACTGGAGGGCATCCCCAAGATCACAGGTGAGCTTTGGGGGGCTGGTTTTGGCAGGGGCCTGGGGTCGCAGATGGCCACCCCAGCATGGCAGGGGGGTGAATTTTACCCAAGTGTTCCTCTCCTCTCTGGTGGCACAGTGGAACTAAATCACGTTAGTCCCACAGTCTCCTGTCTTCTTTACGAGTCTCAATGTCCTAATCTGGCAGATGGGCATAATAGTGGCTTGAGGAGTAGCTGAGACGCCTGACTAATGACAGAGACTCTGCTGGGCCCCTTCTGTCCCTCCCACAGCAGTTTCAAGATGTCCAGACTCCTGGGCTCCATGCGCACATGTGTTTGCATAGGTCAAAGGAAGGTCTTCTCTGACCTGCACCACTAGAGCCCAGGAGGGCAAAGGCAGCACTAGGGAGGAAGAGCTCTGGAGCCCTGGGCCCCTCTTGGTGTCTGTCTGGAGACAACAAAGTTGTTTCTTTCATTTTTTTTTTGTTTTTTTGGCCGGGGCTGGGTTTGACCCCAGCACCTCCAGTATATGGAGCCAGTGTCCTATTCCTTTGAGCCACAGGCGCCGCCCAAAGTTGTCTCTTTCAGCAGAGAGCAGGGCGAGAGGGATGTGAAGCCTTAGGGGTGTACCTGCCTCACTCAGATCTTGAGTCCCTCTGCAAAAGAAGAGTCACTTCTAAATTCACAGATTTCCTACTTTCATGAGTTCATCAAATAAGGCATTTTGTTCATCCAAAGGGTGTTTATGAAGGGCCCATCTCCAGGTTGGACTCTGGGACACAAGGATGAGTGGAGGAGGCCTTGTCCTCAAAGAATGGGTGGTCTCCTGGGGCAGTTGGAGTCCAGGCAGCAGGTGCTATAACGGAGGTGCCCCAGGGCCTGGGGGGCACAGAGACAGGGCAAGCTGCTCTCCATTGTGAATTCAAGAGGGTTTGTGAGGAGCTTGAGCTGGACCTCAGGAAGACATGCAGGCTCAGGTAGATGGGAAAGGCCTTCTAGATGGAAGCAGCGGCTTGGAGACATAGGAAATTCTCAGGGAGTTTCATATCAAGGTTCCCCCAAGTGGTGTATGAGGTCACTGCTGATCTACCCCCACCCCAACAAAGTAGCCCCAGGGCTTGGCATAGCCAGCTAGAACTATGACCTTTGGGGAGTTGCCTGAAGATTACAGCTAAAAACTCCCCACCCAGAAAGTTCTCCAGGACAGAGGTGTGGGTGCCTCCGTTAATGCTCTGGGCCTTTGGGCCCCCTCTTTCCTCGCCCATTTCCTGCAGGGAAAGGCATGGTCTCACTTAACGGTCACTGCGGACCTGTGTCTTTCCTGGCTGTGGCGACCAGCATCTTGGCTCCCGACATCCTGCGGAGCGACCAGGAGGAGGCCGCGGGGGCCGGGGCCGAGGAGGACAAGCAGGACGGGCAGACTTCCGAGCCAGCGCCCACGCCTGACAGCCACGTGGGCCGAGAGCTGACCCGGAAGAAGGGCGTCCTCCTGCAGTACCGCCTGCGCTCCACCGCCCACCTCCCCGGGCTGCTGTTGTCCATGCGGGAGCCGGCGTCCGCCGACGGCTCGGCCCTGGAGCACAGCGAGGAGGACGGCTCCATCTATGAGATGGCCGACGACCCTGACGTCTGGGTGCGCAGCCGGCCCTGCGCCCGCGACGCTCACCGCAAGGAGATCTGCTCTGTGGCCATCATCTCTGGCGGGCAAGGCTACCGCAACTTCGGCAGCCCCGCGGGCAGCAGCGGGAGGCCGGCCCCGTGTGGGGAGACGGACAGCACCCTCTTGATCTGGCAGGTGCCCTTGATGCTATAGCCCCCTCTCCACGCCCGAGGCCGCGGCTGCAGGACTGACCGAGGCCATGCCAGGCTCTCAGCTCAGTCCCCCACGGCGTGCTGGCAAGAATCGCCCTCCAGGGACCTGCACGGGACGTGTGGACAGGCCCTGGTTCTCCAGAAAAGACTTCGGCAGGGTGAAGGGAAAAAAAAGAAACCTCGTCTTTTAAAAAAATATTTTTTTTCCAGAGTGTTTTGGGGAGGAGTTTCAGGGTTGGGAGAGAGGGAAGACACATCTGGAGGAAATGGCCTTCTTTTTGAAAAGCAAAAAAAATAAAAAACACACAAAACCTCACAACTGCCTGGCAAGCCCAGGGCCACTTGTTTAGGCTCACTCGGGGCTCCCAAGCAGCCACGCGCCCCTCCTGGCAGGGTGAGTGCGTGTGAGCGTGTGCGAGTGTGTGGGCTGGTGTGTGAATATATATAAATACGTATATATGGTGTACATTATATGTATAAATAAAGTCTGTACATATCGGAACTCTGGGAGATGCTGGAATAAATGGTGAGTGTTACACGGATACTTGGATTGAGGCCTTGTTTCTCTGAGATACGGCGGGGAAGAGGCAGAGAGCAGATGTGGGTACGTATGGGCTGTTTGGGGACCACAGGCCTCTCTGGCATCGGCAGATCCAGGCTTGGGACCAAGGCAGAGCTGCCGCAGGAATAGGCTTAGAACGGCCCCGTCCTATCCAGTCTCCATTTGCCACAGGTGGCTCATTCATTTTGGTGTTAATTTAAAATCCAGTCCAATATTCAGTCCCTCAGTTGCCATAGCCACATGTGAGGTGTGGCTCAAGTAGTTCCACGGGGTAAGTGGGATGGATTAGATAGCACAGGTGTGACCATTTCTGTCATCACAGGAGGTTCTGTGCTGCTTGAGAGGGGCTTTGGGGGCTCCTTTTCTGAATAATTTTTGAAGAAAAGATTGGGTCACCACATGTCTGTGGCCCTGGCATGTCTCTTCTGGCTCAATCCATCCTTAGATTTCTAGAGCTGACTGCAGGGGGGAAAAAAACCAAAAGCTCCCACTGCAAAAGGTAGCGTTTCCTCCATTCTCCCACCCTTCTAAGTCTCTGCCATCTGTACGTGCATCTGTCTACCCACCACCTGCTGCTGGTATGTGCGCTGAAGCTCTGGGAACAAGGAGTGGCCATTTCAGCCAGAGTCTAACCACACGGTAGGATCTCACTCATTAGAAAGGTCATTCATTTGCTCATTTTGCAAACTCCGTGAGTTCCGGGTAAGCACCAGGCACTATGCTACTGGGGCCGTGGAAGTGGATGAGACAGTGGCTGCCAGTGCCCACAAGGGAGTGTATGGTCTGCAAATGAGGGCTTGGGGAGGCGCAGGGGTCTGCAGAGGAAGAGGGAGACGGGGTAACTCATTGTGGGTGCACAGATGTGGGCGTGTTCCCGGACGGCAGGTGGTCCAATGTGGGTCAGTCTGCAGGAAGGGGAGGAAAAAGTGCCCCCAAGGGTCTGGCCTCCACCCTGATGGACTGTGGCTCAGATGTGACCCTGGGCCTCAGTTTCCTATTTTGTATCCAAAGAAGAATCATCACTACCTTGTCTGCCTCTGGTGGGAGGGGGAAAAGTGCCCCTTTGCCTTCTTCCTTGCTCAGGTTGCTTATTGAATGCCCTGTCTCCACGGGCTCATGGTGGGTGTGTTTATCCCCTTAGACTCTTTCTAGGACAGTGACGGGTGGGATAAGGAGCAAGCCTGGACTCCAGGACCTAGCAGGCCTGCATGCAAGGCAGACCCAACCCAATCCCTGCTGTGCGGTGTCCTCAGTTTCCTCATCTCTAGAACAGGGAAGATGATGCCTCGAGGAATTGCCGCAGGTTCATGGCACCAGGACCAAGGAAGCCACCGGGAGCAGCCTCCAACAGTATTTCTGTGACAATTCCTTATATCCTTGCTCCAAACGATTTGAGGCAGACAGTTCTTATTACGAAGTCTCCCCTTTTACACAGGGGTTGGTGTCTGAGAGCTCTGTGGGTCTGTTAGACCCCAGACCTACAGATTGCTCAGCTGAAGGGGACCCGAGAGATCTAAAGGGGCCTGTGAAATCCCGTCACTGAGAAAATGACTGACGTGGCTACTCTAGTGAAATTATCATATCAGTCAACAGCTCTCCCCTGCGTCTGACAACACAGCGAGGGGCAGCTGGGGGGCGTCAGGACAGCTCCTGAGACACTCCGAGGACATGTCTTGCATGGGAGAGGAGGCCTTGCTTCAGATGTTGATAAGAATAATAATAACTGACAGCGCTCTGGGGGCCTTAGCTCATTTCAACCCCGCGATTGCTCTCTGAGCAGCTGCTTTTGTTTGCTGGTTTGTGGGTGCAGGGGCTGAGGCTCAGGGAACTTTAGTTACTTGCCTGGGATGCCACAGGGCCTAAAGTCAGGCCCAGGACTGAGGTCTGTCTGCTGCTTAGGTGGACTCTTAACCACGAGGCTACTCTGCCTCCAAGAGCAAAACTCGGAGGCAAACTTTGGAGCTGCCACTGTGCTCACCTCGCTTACTGTGATGCCAGGTGAGTGCCTTCATCTCTTGGCATCTCGGGCGTCCCTGCCATAGGAATGGAGTGTCATTCATTCAGTATTTATTGAGCACTTATTACGTGGCAGGACCCAGTTTCAAATAGGCACTGGGTGAAGTGTGGTGAACAGGACACATCCCACTCACATCACACCCTCCATTCTGCTGGTGGAGACCAGAGGGAACAGACCTTAAGGAAACTATGTCAGATGGTGTTTGTGCCCTGGAGAGACATATGCAGAGAGAAGGGATGGAAGGTGCTGGAGAGGGGGCTTGGGAGGTTAAAGAGGGTGGGCAGGAGGCCTCACGGAGGAGGGGACACTTGAGAAAGGCCTGAAGGCCGAGCAGACATCAGATAGTATAATGCTCTGGGCTGAGTGCAAGTGCCAAGTGCAGAGGCAGGAGGGCAGTGTGTGTGTGTGGGGGGGTGCTATTAAATTGAGAATACTCCCTGTGGGTGGGGGCAGAAGTGTGGGGATCCAGGAGACCCCCCATCTCCAGACTGGGTGCGTGTGGTGCAGGCGGTAGGAAGCGATCAGACCCTAGATGGGTTCTGATGTCCTGGAGCCAGCCAGGATGCAAGAGGAATGGGCTGGGAGAGATAGAGGCATCTAGGATGACCCCGAGGCATCTGGCCTACCAAGTGGAAGGTCGGGGCTACCAGGGCTGGGAGGCTAGGGAAGGGCAGGTTTTCTGCAGGAAGATTTGAATAGGGTCTATCAGGTTTGAGATGCTGTTGAGTATCTGAGCAGAGATGTAGGGAGGGCAGGGGGCTCCGAGTCTGGAAGGTGCTGTGAGGTCCTCAGCAGAGAGGTCCAGTGACACACAAGGCTGAAGGTGCCTTCCAAGGGTGCAGAGTCCATGGAGGTGATGTGAACGTCCAGCACAGGGAATGTCATAGTAGGAGCTCTGCGAGCTGAACAAGAGGTGTAGGGAAGCTGGAAGGTGAGGACTGGGATTGAGGCTTGAGGCCCAGGGCACTGGCCTTGGAAGCCCATGAAGAGGCTTTGAGGGGAGGGAGCGATCTGTGCCAACTGCTGCCCGGAGACTAAGGCAAGCCTTCACCTTGGATTCAGCCACCTGGAGACCGATGGTGACCTTGATGAAAGACATTTGGGCAGAGTGGTGGGGGGGAAGCCTGAAGACATGGATAGTCCAGGAGAAGAATATCTGAGCAGCAGAGGCCCTGGTGATTGGGGTGGAGGGTGGGAGGTGCTGTTACAGATGGCCCTGCCACATGGGCCACCGTTGAGGGGACCCAGAGCTGATTAGTCTTGGGCCTTTTCCCCTTGCCCTTGCCCAAGAAGGTGAACAAATTTTTTCACCCCCAGTGAGCAGGCAGAGACTTTAGACAAGCCCAGACCTCCCGGCAGGAATCCCACAAAGCTGCTGATTGAGAATTTCGGGTTACAACAGGTCACCTTGATGCCCACCAGTGGTTAACCAAGCCTGCTGTCCCCACCTTCCTGCCCCAATGTTGGGTGACTGCGCTCAGACCTGGGGAGGTCAAGGCCCTATACTCCCACCCCTCAGAGCAAGGTGGGGGTTGTCCACTGGGCACCCCTGGTCTTGAGCCTCAACCTCAACATCCTTACCCAGCACCCTGGGGCCCAAGGACTCTTCCAGAAGCAGCTTGCTGCCTTTGGAGTGTGGAGACCTTTGGTCACCGCCAGGGACACAGAAATGGCCCTTTCACTGTGTCCGAATAATTGATCTCATTTTAGTCTGGAGTCCCCACAGTGGAAAACTCTTGTTCTTAATTAAAGGTGATAACAGTCATGTTGAGGGCTGCTGCTGCTTCTTTGGGGCTAATACAGTCTGTTTGGGGTAAATCGAAAGCCTTTCAGGCCTATCTCCTTCCGTCCTTCCCTTCTGTCCCCCACCTGGCAGAGCCCAGGGGACACGGACATGTGGAGGTGGCAGGAATCCAACTGTCTTCATGGTGTGTAGGGGGCGTGCCCTCTGTTCTGGCTCTTGCACAGGTGAGAGTTTGACCCTCATGCCCCTGGGAACCCTGCCTCGGCTGTCTGTCCCATCCTGGGGTATCTGGCTGTTGTTCCAGGCTCTTGTGGGTCTCAAACCTGCCTCTATGCTTGGGACCACACCTTCTGCCCTGAGACCCATCTCAGGCCTTCCCTGGACCCACAGTGCTGTTAGATCTGGGCACCTCCCTACACCTGTGGGATGCTCATAGACCCAGGTGCCCAGACCCTCCTCTGCCCAGCAGTCCCTACCACTCTCCCACCCGGGGGGGCGGGGGAGATTGGGGACGCAGACCCCTACCCCCTCCAGCCTTTCTGACATAGCCCTGGGCTGCTAGAGTGCCTCAGGAGCCCTGGCATGCCCATCCTCAGGCCGGCCCCTCTGGCTCATCCCATTTCTGACAAGCAGTTTAAAATGACATTTCCTGGTGCACCAAGGCCTACAGGAGTCCGGTGCTCCAGCCTGAGCTCTGCTCCACCATCCCACCTGCCTGATGGGTGAGACTGAGCCACTGACCTGGAATGTTCTGATGGGGGAGTTGTTCTTGCCCTCAGGGAGCTCCCTGCCTGATGGGGAACACACAGTCCCATCCTCCAGTGTGGTGGGGAAGCCACTAGTCTGGTGGGGGGTCCTGACTCTGCTGTCCCTCGGGGGAAGGACATACTTTCCGCCCAGGAGGAGACTCTGGTTTGATGGGGGGAGGTATATCCCAGCCCTCAGAGGATTCTCCAGTCTGAAGGTGGAGGCTCCTCCGGCTGAAGTGGAGGAGACGAGCCCCTGGCATTTGGTGAGCTCCCAGTCTGGTTGGGGAGACAGGCCCCTGGACCGTGAAAGAGACCTAATAGCTAGACATGCAACAGAAACTTTTTAACAACGCAGACCTAATTACAGCGTTGCCAAACCACTCTAAACTCCTCATTTACACTTTCCTGGGGAAATGGCAAATAGCAAGAATGTGTAAATTGAGGAAAATTAATATAATTACCCGAGCTGTTTCTCGCCATCTCTTCATATCCATAGAAACCAGGAAAACTTTCCCAGTGAGAGTAACGTGGCGGTTCTGGGTTCTTCTGCAGAGGCAGAGGGCTGGCTTCTCCCCAGCAGGGGCAGGTCCTTACAGGTGCCTGGCGTGTGGGTTCCAGAGGGACCCCAGGCGGCGTGGGCCAGGCCTTAGTTCAGGAGACCTGGGTCCGAGTCCTTGCTCTGTCACAGTTTGCTGTGTGATCTGTGAGCCCAAGTCCTGTCCCGTGGATGTCCCAGTGTGCTGAACTCTCATTCTACCTCCGATCACATGAATCATCACAGCCTCCTCCAGAGAGAGGGACTGTTGTTCCCGAGTTACAGGGAACACTGAGGTTAAGTCACTTGCTTGAGGTCTCACAGCACAGAACTTCAGGTTTGCAGACTCAGTGCCCACACTTTTTTTTTTTTTCCTTTTAGAGATAGGGTCCCACTTTCTTGCCTAGGCTGGAGGGCTGTGATGTAATCAGCTCACCGTAGCCTTGAACTCCTGAGGCTATAGCTCACTGTGGCCTTGAACTCCTGGGCTCAAAGGATCCTCCTGCTTCAGCCACCCAGCTGGCTGGGACTATCATCACACACCACCACACCTGGCTAATATAAATTTATTATTTTTTTTTGTAGAGACAGGACTTAGCTATGTTGCCCAGGCTGGTCTCAAACTCTTGGCCTCAAGCAATCTCCTGCCTTGGCCTCCCAAAGTGAGCCACCACTCCTGGCTCAATGTCCATACCCTTGACTCTGTACTACTTGCAGCCCTGTCGTCCTCAGCTATAAAACAAAGCATATTTCCCAGCTCCACCCCCAACTCTGTTTTGCTGCTTGAGGACCCCTGAGAATAAGCGGCCGCGTGCCAATGCCAGCTGCAGAATGCTTGCAAATCCTATGCCTCAGTTTCCTCTTTCAGAACATGGGAATATTAACAGCACCGACTACAGGGACTATTTCAGTGATAACATGAGATAATTCATGTAAAATGCTCAGCTCCTGGCCTCTAGCGAGCCTTCATTATGTTCCTAATTTTATTTTTTATTTTTTGAGACAGAGTCTCACTCTGTTGCCCCAGGCTAGAGTGCCGTGGCATCATTATAGCTCACAGCAACCTCAAACTCCCGAGCTTAAGCAATCTTCTTGCCTCAGCCTCCCAAGTAGCTGAGACTACAGGAACCTGCCACGATGCCCAGCTAGTTTTTCAATTTTTAGTGGAGACAGGATCTCATTCTTGCTCAGGCTGGTCTTAAACTCCTGAGCTCAATCAATCCACCTGCCTCGGCCTCCCAGAGTGCTGGGATTAGAGGAGTGAATCACTGTGCCCAGACACTCATTAACTCTCTTATTACCTGCGTATGCAGAGGGCTGTCAGGTGTCTGTGGTCTGTCTGCATTTTGAGGTACTCCTCCTGAATATGCCACACCCAAGCAAGAGGCTGAGCCTTTAGCTCCTTCTTTAGAGTGGTACAGCTCCCCTTGAGCTAGCTGGAGAGCCCAGTGTCTGTGTAGAAACTTCTATCCATGTTGCTGGCTTGGGGTGCACAAACACCAGTGCCACTCACCAGGCACTTTTGGAAAATAGGGGCAAAGTCCAGTAGATGTTGGGCTGTTGGGTGGATATTCTATTGTGCTCATTCAGTGGATTCAGAGAATAGGTGGTATAAATTTTGGGTAAGTGCTACCCACAAGCACAAGCGTCATTTAGTGGTGTCTACAGTTGGCTGCTACGTGCTCGTCTCTGGGCTGGGCTCTGGCCAGGTTCGTAAGGGAACAGACTTGTTCTTCCCTCCTACAGCTCAGCCTCCAGTCTCCTGAATGACACAGGTTTGAAAAGAGAAGCTTCTTGGACCCCATCGTGTAGGGGAGAGAACGCTGGCTTTGGGGCCTCACAGGTGTGGAATCTTGCACGTGGATCCCTTGCCTGCTTTAGTTTCTTCCTTTGTCAGAGACAGTACTTAGACCTGGCTGCTCCTGAGATTAAATGGGACAATGTATAAAATGCTCAGTACAGGGCCTGGCAAAGGTGAGGTGCTCAAGCACTGTTGACTGTTTTTAATAGTGATGATATAATGACAGGCCCGGTATGTTGTGAGCACATGGCTATATGTGAGTGAGGCTAGCATGGTGGGGCTGAGCCTGGAACAGGGGGGATCCCCTCTCCCAGGACCCCAACTGGAGGGCAGGGAGATATAGGTGCTCAGCTGGGGGAGTCAAGCACCATTGAGAGGCAGGACTCTGTCTCAGACCCCGGCTGTGGGTCTGAGGGTTTCAGGGGGACTGTGGCCAAGGGTGGGGCAGAGTTCTCTCAACTCTATTCCAGAAGGTGTGGTGAGTTCTTTCTGGCCTGAACCTAACTCTGAGGTAGAGACACAATATTCTTCCCCTGTGATTTCTGCTAAATTAGGTGACCAGGCTTTTTTCTTTGGGAACTCCACAAGGCCATGCTTGTATAAGATGTTTTGCATAAACCAGGGCTCATTTGCATACATTTACATGTTTCTCTGGAGGTGAGTTCTAAGACACCCAAACTCAATGTGTAGAAAATGAAATAGTGTTGGGTCTATCCTGAGCTGGCTCAAACTTCACAGGCAGAAATGAAGGAGCACAGAGGGGCAGGCAGTCTCCACAGGTGATTAGACCAGGGCGGGACTCTTGGGCCACCTCTGGCCAGTGTGGCTCAGGACCAGGGAGAGAGGAGTTTTGGCCACTTGGGTGCAAAGCAGCAAGAAGGTGAAATGAAACCACAGCACAGGGTCTCCTTGATGCCCAGCACAGACCTTGGTACAGGTATGACAGGAGGTGCCTCTTGATGGTTTTTCAGAATGGGAGGCAGAGCCCTACTCATTCCCTCTCAACTCTGGGCAATTCTGCTCTGTTCTACGTGCCAGGTGCTATACCAGACATTCCAGATGTGTTAGTTCATTGTCTCCATAGAGTCTTAAGAGGTGATTTGTTATCAACTCTGTTTTAGAAGTGAGTAAACAGAGGATAAGGTGACCCGTCTGAGGCCACATGCCTGGCCTTTGGAGGCCCTGGACTCAAACATAGTTTAATTTGGTTCCAGATCCTTACTGTCCTGATTAAGGAGAGGGAAAAAGTCAACTTTTGGCTGCCCCAGGAGCCATGCCCTCCTGGGAGCCTCTTGAACCTCCCTTTTCTCCCAGGGAGAGAACTTCCCTTGTTTTTTTGTGTTTTACCGTGTTGCCTCAGGTACCAGCAAGGAAGAACCAGTAGGAACACCTGTGCTGCTGACATGCCTCCAGGTTTCCATGGCCACATGGTAGGGTGGTGGGGAAGCTGCCTGTGATGGCAAAATTGTGTGTCCATCAAGGGAAGGAACTTTAGCTCCAGCTCTCTCTGCAAGGCCTGGCCCTGAGCAGGACCTCCATGGGTGCTTCTTGAGTTTATCCATAGATAAATGGACATGAGGTAGCATACTCACTACCCTTGTTTCCCCAACCCTCCCAGGGTGAGTTAAAGATGGTCCAAGATTCTTTGATGCTTCCCCTCATTGAAAAATGGAGTTTATTTTCCTTCCCCTAGAATCTGGGTTTATCTTTGCTGCTTTAGTCATGAAAATGGTAGAAATCATGCAGTGCCAGTTCTGGGCCTGGCAGCTTCTGCTTATGTGCTTTTGGGAGCCCCGAGTTGCCATGTAAGAAGTTCAAGTGCCATGATGGAGAAATCATGTGGCAGAGGACCTAAGAGAGAGAGTCCTAGCCATTGAAGCTGGCCCCACCGAGGTACCCCAAACACAAGTGAGCCATCTCAGATGTTGCTGTCTGGTCAAGTGCCCAGACAACTATAGATCTAGGCAATACCACACTGAACAGAAGAACCATCTAACTGAGCCCAGCCAACCCCAGTGTTATGAGAGAGCATGGCAAATGCTATTGTTTTAAGATACTAGTTTTGGGGTGGTTTATTTTATGTAGCCACATCTCTTCCCTTTTGGTAGTAAAAGCATTTTTTGGCATCCCCCCTTACTTGGTGGGATTGCCAATCATTAAAATACATTATCCCTTCAGCCACAGGAGTGTGTGTGGGCCCCAGGCTTGACCAGTATAATGACTCATCCCTGGCCATAGGGATTGGTCCTGAGATGGGGCATATGGTCCAAGATCAATAAATCAAGGCCCTTCCCCTTTTGTATATTGATGCTGGGTGAGAGAAGCTCTCTGCTTCTTCTGATATTGATAAATAGGGATGATGTAAACTCTGAATCTGTGTGGTTATGCTCTCCTCCTGCCTCATACACCAGCTCAGTATGGACCAATCCCAGCCATGTGAGAGGGAAGGAGGCTAAGATAGGGATGGAAGAGGTGCTGGTGACACCTTTGCGTTCTTGGTGTCTTTGGGCCAGGTCTTCCTTTAGACTTTGCAGTTTCATGAGCCCATAAATGTTCTTTTCCCCTCTTAAGTTAGTTGAAGTTGATTACTGTCCCTTGAACTGATGGGATACACTTCATGCTGACTCCATTTCTCTGCCTTATCTAACTTAGAAATAGCACAGGCTATGCTGTTCATGATGTTCTCTGTCTCAGAGGCTTAGTTCTCACGGGGAAGGAAATAAAATGTACAAGGCCCCAGTGCTGGGTGCTTTATTCTTTTCTCTTACTGGACTCTCACCATTGCCTTGGAGGGAGGTGCCTCTTGACGGTTTTTCAGGATGGGAGGCAGAGCCCTACCCGTTCCCTCTCAACTCTGGGCAATTCTGCTCTGGGGCTGAGTGAGGCAGAAACTGGGAGGGGAAGAGAGGGATGGCCAGGGAATCCCATTAATTTTTCCAGTCCTAAATCAATTTAATGGGAGCCTCCGATGACTTTGATTTGATTTTTCACTTTTAGTATTACAATTATCAGCCCAATATTACTAGCAGCTCAAGCTTGAAATGGGACAACACGGCAGAGGCTGTCAAAAAGGGAATAGAACTAGATTACACCAATTATCTAATATTTTGCTAATTAGACACCCAATGCATCTCACTTGTTTCTAGCAAGGGGAGAAAAAATGCTTAGCACTGTCATTGTCATTCTTCTTTGTTGTCACATACACCAGCTCTGGGATTTTACATCCCAAGGAGAACTTCAGGGGTAAGGATCCCTCATCCCCTTGATGCTGCCTCATGTAAGATCAGAGAACCCTTGACGTCTACCCTTCGTCCTTCCTGCTGCCCTCTAAGGAGATGGAATGCAGGTGGTTCCAGTGTGCTCAGATCCCATGGGGTGACATTGTGTCAGGATGCTGGATGCGCAGTGAGAATCTTTAGATACCCCCAAACCTAAGACCAGGTGTTCAGATGAGAATCTGTGGAACAAATCAGGCTGAAAAAGGTGTTCAGAGTCAGAAACCTTCCTATTTTACAGACGGGGAAACTGAGGCTCAGAGAGGCATATGACTTGGCTAAGCTGCCTCACACAGTTGTGGCCAAGCTATGCCTGAACCCTGGGTCTCCTGGCCTCTAATCAACAGTTTTTCTTGTTTGTTTGCTTTTTTTATTTGTAGAGAAAGAGTCTCACTTTATCGGCCTCAGTAGAGTGCCTTGGCGTCACACAGCTCACAGCAACCTCCAACTCCTGGACCCAAGCAATTCTCTTGCCTTAGCCTCCTGAGTAGCTGGGACTACAGTGCCCTCCACAACAGCTGACTATTTTGTTGTTGTTGTTGTTGCAGTTTGGCTGGGGCTGGGTTTGAATCCGCCAGCCTCGGTATATGGGGCCGGTGCCCTACCCACTGAGCAATAGGGCACCGCCCTTCAACAGTTTTTCTATCCATTGTCTGTTGTCAGTGTGATCTCAAGGTTGTTTAAATCTCCGCTGTGACCAGTTGTGCTAGTAAGTCAGCCTGGACCAGAAGGGAAACAGTATTATCCAATGTGTGCAGGTGCTGGTGGCACCCATGATCTGTAGGCTCCCAATGGATGGGCTTTGCTTTGGGGTCAGAGGATCTGGGTTCAAATCCTATATTGACTACTTATCAGCTGTGATTTTGACCAAGTTCTTCAACCTTTGAACCCAAAGAGAGCTCAGGATGAGAGAAGGCTCGTGGAAATTCAGGAGGCAAGAATTAAGCTGAAAGAATCTCTTTCCAAACGGGCACCCAAGGTTCTGGGAGGGAGCTTCTATTATTTTATTTTAGTAATAACTGCTACCATGTTTTGAGGGTCCACTGTATAGTTCAGCTGCATGTCAAATGCTTCCTGTGCATTATCTCACTTAATTAGTGCTGGGGGGCAGGACTGCCATGCCCATTATACAGGGGAAAAAACAGAGGCTCTTAGAAATCAGGTGGATTGACTCCTATGGCATGTGGCAAAGCCAGGATTAAAGAGCACATTTAGGACAAGATGGATTGCCGTGGCTCTTTAGCCTCTGGAGTATAAAGTGCTCCTGGGTGGGGGCAGGGGGGTATGTCCCAGAAATACCAACCATAAGCCCCTCCTACCTCCCCAGATCTCATCAGATCCTGATCCTCAGAGCTCAGGCCTCATGGCAGCTGTGCTTGGAAATATAGTTAGCCCTGCTCTGATAAACTTCATTATCTTTACCAAATTAATTTAGTGAACCAGTGTGGCTATCTAATTAAGGTATTTCCCAGGGCCCTGTGCTGGCTGCTTAATGAGTCAGGAGTAGCTGGACTCAGGTTCCCAGTGTCCCGGGGTGAGAAGGGGAGTGGAGGTGTGAGAGGGTGGCTGGGACCGCTGGGGGGGCTCCTGCCATGCCATGGTCCAGGGCTGCAAGTGACTACCCCTGGGTCATTTTATCCACTCCTCTGCTGAGGGCCTCACTTCTCCAGGTTCCTGTTCAGCACTCCAGGGCCCTTGGGAAGGTGGAGGTGCTGGGGCATCAGTCTCTGGAAAGCCCTACATCAGTCCAGCACAGACAGGTCCTTGCTCTAAGCTCTTCCTTGTTAATTTTGTAAGTGACCGAGATTGACTTTCTTTTGTGCTTGCTAATGGCTCAGCCCTCCTGCAGAATGCCCCCAATTTGGTTAATGAACTTCTTTTCTTTCTGTAAATGAGATTTTTAAGATGGGAGGGAAAGGTGGGTGAGACCAGAAGGTGGGGGGCCAGTGAGAAGCTGTGGCATTGCGGGTGGCTGTCTTCACAGGGAAGGGATGACTTGGGGCTGACCGGAGCTGCTAGACAGAGAGTGGTAGGCTCTGCCAGCTCATTCATTCATGTATTCATTCATCAAACACACACATACACTGCCCACTTTCCCTGCACCACGGATTAGAACCATGAACAAAGCTGACCAAATCCCCATCCTCAGAGAGCCAATATTCCAGTAAGAATTTCGTGTTAAATTCACTATTTAGAATCTTAAAATCTTGTGTTTTGGGTTCATTCAATCTTAAAATCAGAGACTCTTCATGTAACTTAATTAGCTTGCATTGAGTGAGAACTGACTTCCCACATCACACATCATCTCATTCACTCCTTGCAAGGACCCAGGGAGGTAGATTCTATGGTTGTCCCAATTGTACAGATGAGGGCATTGAGACTTAGGGAGGGTAAATTACTTGGGCCAAGTTTACCCAGCCCTGCAGCCAGGATTTGGCCCAAGCCTAGCAGATACCCTTCCCTTGCTTTGTTGCCTCCCTCTTCTTCCTAGTTGGAGTTAACTTCCAACAGGTGCATTTAAGCAAGCAGAGTTGGAAGGGACCCACCTCCCTGCCCCATGGAATCTGCTGTGGCATCTCTTGAATGAGGTCATGTGGTGCCCACCTGGCTCCACAATCGTCCTTGTCCTGTCCAAGCCCCTTCTTCACCAAGCTGGCCTCTGTCTCCCCTCCACTGGCTGCTTCTCTTCCCAGCACAGCCAGATTCGTACAGCAGGCATCCCTGCAGCTCCCAGCCTTTGCCTTCAGCCCTGTTCTAGACCTGCTGGGCCTGCTTATGTTGATTGTCGAGCTGTCCCGAGTCACTGTGAGGAGGGAATAAGGATGATAGCAACAACAATCCCTAACTCTATGATAGACTTAGTGTGCGCCATGCCCGCTTCATGTCATCCAGCAACTGTCCCAGGTAGAGACAGTACAGGGAACACAGCTCAGGGAACGGAAATGTCTCACCCAGGGGCACACAGTAAACGGCAGAGATGGGGGTTGGATGCAGGATTGTGGGTCCAGAGTCAGGGTCTGGAAGCTAGGCTGGTGAGGTCTCCCCAATGGGCGAGGCTGTGTGAGATGGGTCTGAGCCACAAGCAGCCGCCAGGTCTGCAGTGAAGGCAGGTGGGGAAGGAGACAAGCCACCAGATGTGTTAGGTGGCAAAGAGCTAACACCTCCCTCCTGGAGGTTTGGGGGGCTGTCAGGGCTCCTGCAGGATTCCTGGGGTGCCACTCCCAATCTCCCAATCTTATTCTTCCTGCACTGGAATAAAATTTGCTGTAACTTACTTGTTTACTTGTTCTTTTCCTTCCTCTAGAAGGGAAACTCTGGGAGGGCAAGGACTTCATCTTGTTCACCCAAGGAGGGTGAAGCCCCCAACACGTGCCAACCTGTGTGGGGTCCCTGTCTACCAGCAGAGAGGAGCATTGATTCCCTTTGGAAGAGACTAAATGTCTAATCCCTTTCAACTGTGGTATGGGCTACATGCAGGCCTGCTTCCATCCCGTCATTTCAGGTCAAAAGATTACAAAACTAAGGCGTGCAGTGGTCACCTGGGGCCAGAATGCCCCTTCCTTCTGCCCCGGCCTAACGCTGTCCTGGCTGCCTCCGCCTGTGATGTCAGTATGGCTGCCCCTGGGATCCCAGCCCGGTTTGACTTTAAATTTTACAACCTTGTTTATGCAGCTCAAGGCCTGTGCACTAAAGACCACATGCTCTGCTGAACGTTTATGGTTGCAAATGGCTCCTCGGTGTGGGCGTGGATGGGATGGGAAGGAGGGGCTGGGGAGACCTGCTGGCTGTTAGCTTGGGCTGCTCCCTCCTAGAATGCTTTCCACTGCTGGCTCCCTCAGTCTCTCTCCTGATGGCATCCCTTAGTTCACCTTGACTGGGTACCGGTGCATCTGGGCACTGCTAGGCACTTACTGTCTTAGGTGGCTGGTGAGAGGGGGAGGAGCTGGGTGTAATGTGTGCTCCCTGGAGAACTGAGTGGGGGAGTGAGGGAGGCAGGAGGCAGGTGTGGGGGCAGCCCTGCCAGGGTCTGATTTCTGATCCCACAGGGCATGCTGGACTCTAAGTTATGCTTCAGAGTTTGTCCCCACTTAGGGACCTGTCAGTCCCTGAGCAGCTCATTCACTATTGTTGGTTTCTTTCCTGGGGAAAAGCAGCCTGAGGCTCAGTCCCATGGAAGCTTTGGGCTGTGGATGCCCAGACGGCTCTGGTCTCTGCAGATGTGGACGCAGCAGCTCTGGGGGCTGCTGAACAAGAGTCACAGATGCAGCCACTGGCAGGGAGACTCCCAGAGATGGGGAAGGGAATGTGAAGGGAGATAGGCAAAAAAATACCTGCCTGTCTCTGCTGCCCATGCTGATCAGCTCACAGGCAGGTGGCGAAAGACAGTCAAGTAAATGAAACAATGTGGGTGATCCCCATGCCTGCTGAGGGGCACTGCTCATGTCTCTGAGTGCTCACATGCATCCGGCCCCATGTGGCAGCTGTATGTGTGTCGTGACACCTCGCAACGATCCCATCTGGCAGACGCTGTTATCGTTACTCTCGTTTTATAGGTGAGGCCATAGAGGCACAGAGAGGTTAGGCGACTTGCTCAAAGGCACACAGCTATATCAGGGCAGAGTGAGACTTGGCTCCCAGAACCTATACTTTATAATTATTTAGCAGTTCTGAATATTAGGGGATCGCATACGAAGAACCCCTTACCCAGCCCAGGTGGAGGGTCAGGGAAGGTTTCCTGGAGGAGAGGACTCTTGGCAGCAACTGGCTGGGCCTGGCTTTTGTAAGGATGGTCAGTCTTTATAGTAATAGAGAAATAATTAAGTCACAGATTTTCTGTAAGGACTACAATCAATCTCTCTCTCTGCCTGCCTTCTTTCTCTTCTTCTCGATAGCAGCCTCTTCCCTCCCCCATAGAGTTCCCTTTTCATGAGCCGCTGAGGAGTCCTGAAGACCAAAAGGAAGTATAAATTCTTCTCTTTACGTTCACCACCTCCTGTGTCATTTAGAATTTGTTCCTTTAGCCTCTAGTGGTGCCTGAATGTCCCAGACAATGGGGTCTGCAGGTCAGGCCTCACTCAGGATTGGAATCACCTGGAAAAATGTCTGTGTTCAACCTTGCTGGAGGAAAAAATAGACACAACATTCACATGAACAAAACCTTGGCTGCAATCGTCCCCCTTAAACTCAGCTAACGTTTAACCTCAACTGCGGGCATTCTTCCTTCCTTTCTTTGGGATACCAGCCATCTCCCTGCTTTCTTTCTCTCTTTCCCCACTCCTCTTTCTCTCTCCCTCCCTCTTTCTTTCTAAGGTAAAATAAACCTATACTTTTATAGCCTAATCTTGGTCTAGAGAAATTCTTTTCTCATCCTGCATGGAGCACCCACTGAGCTTTCTTCCCTAACAGCTTTTCCTGTTGGTTGGTCATTCACAATTATTCACTGAGCTCTTGGAACAGGCTGGGCCTCACACCAGCTCTGGTTGGAGAATGATGACCAAGGCTTGAAGAAATGACTCCTGAGGAAATAGATATTTGTGACCCTGGGAGGGCAAGGTGGAGAGAGAAGTAGCAAGGGCATAGCGAGCGGCTCCTGGGAGCCTCGCTATGAGGAAGGGCCAGCCTGGGGTGCTGTAGGCTGAGCCTTTGGCTGCTTCTCCCAGGGAGGAAACCAACATTATCAAGTACTTGTGAGGTGCCAGGGTTGTCTGGGAGGTTGCTATTATCACCTGCTGTTTTAGGTAAGGAGATCAGGCCTGCAGAGGTGAAGGTGCTGCTGGGGGGCGTGGCAGGGGAGGTGAGGGTGCTGCTGGGAGCGTGGCTGGGGGAGGCGAGGGTGCTGCTGGGAGCGTGGCTGGCGGAAGCGAGAGTGCTGCTGGGAGCGTGGCAGGTGGAGGTGAGGGTGCTGCTGGGAGCGTGGCTGGTGGAGGCGAGGATGCTGCTGGGAACGTGGCTGGCGGAGGTGAGGGTGCTGCTGGGAGCGTGGCTGGTGGAGGTGAGGGTACTGCCTGGAGCGTGGCTGGCAGAGGTGAAGGTTGCTGGGAGCGTGGCTGATGGAGGTGAGGGTGCTGCTGGGAGCGTGGCTCGCTGGTGGCTGGGTCGGCTGTGGGGTGTGCTGCTGGGAGGAAGAGAGAAGAGCACCTGCTGTAGATCGATAGCTGTGGGAGAGAGAGGAAGGTCGAGGAAGAGAAGGGAAATGGAGCTAAATGCTTTTAGAGGCACTGGGTATCTGCAGGTTTCCCCCCTCATCCCAAGGTGCTCATAAATTGTCACCTCTGGCCCCGTCAGCCCTGGAGAAGGAGATGTTTGGCTTCCCCCTTTGGGTTCTGCACCCTAAAGGACTCGCTTCCTATGGAAACTCAGGGTCCTCCCCACTTTGTCAGATACTCTGGCCTGGCTGGGAAGTACCTCCGGCCCCCAGCTTTGTAGTAGAATGTCAGAGTTGCGCAGGGGGGACCAGGAGGTAGGAACAGACCTGATGTTTAACCTCTATGCCACCTCCCGTTGGCTGGGTGACAGGGGTGTGCCTTGTTCTTCTCTGAGTCTCAGTTTACCCTTATGTCCAATGGGTATCTTAAGCCTCTCAGGCCTGCTCCAGCCTTGCAGAAGGGCTAGGAGAGCAAGATTTCCCATCTCAGCTTCTGGAGATAGATGTGGGAACCGAATTTTGCCTGATTTAGTGCCGGCGGCCCTGAGGCCCACCAGGCAGGGTCAGGGGCACCCACTGGTTTTGTGTGTCTTCTGGGAGGGAGGCTCCTGGTGCCAGGGAGGAGCACAGGCTGCCAGGCTAACGAGCTTCCCCATTCCTGCAGCAGAATCAGACAATGGGTGTCCTAGGCCTCTCTGAGCCCTGGTTTCTGCAATGTCCCTGTCAAGTCACCAGGAGCTGTCATGATACCTGTTTCCTGGTGTCTGAGGTGAAGGAACCTCTTCAATTTCCCCTGTCTGATCCCTTTCTGGAACTTTCCAGGTCCTTCTGGGCCTTCTCATGCCCCCTCTGTGTGCTCACTACCTTAGTAGGAGTCAGGGGTAGGGTCAGACAGATCTGGGTTCAAACATGGGTGTCGCCACTGCTGCTGTGGTCCTGTGACCTTCGACCCCCATCACTCAATCAGACCTCACTTTCCTCATCTGTCAAAACCAGAGGGTGGTAACAGCCTCCTGTTAAGGATTATATTCCCTAGACACAGCGGGTCTTGTGATTCTCTTGTGCATCAAGAGGGATTTGAGACACAGGCTCCTCTGCACCCTGCAGAGCTCCCACGTCTGCCCCAGCACCTGGCCTCAGGGAGCTTGTCATCCATTAGGTTCAAGGAGACCAAATGCTACATAAAACTGACAATCAAGTGGTAATTCATATTCCTGCAAGAGAAACACAAGTGACTCGTACTCTGCCCTTCTCCCAAGGTGCTTACTGCCAAACATAGGCGATAATAAAAATAACTGTAACACAGTGCCATTAATAAATAATAAGGATAATCTGTTATTGATTGTAGACTAGGAACTTGGAGAGCTATATATGGATTTTATGTAATTCTCACAAACTCTGAGAGGGCAGGTCTTGTCATCCTCAAGTTTCAAGTGAGGAACTGAGGTGCAGAGAGGTAAAGTCATTTGCCCAGAGTTGCTCAGTAGAACATGGAGATGAAACTGAGCTCTGAACCCAGGTCTGTCTCACATGGACGCCCAGGCTCTTATTTTGTCTGCTCCATCCCTCTGTGCCCCAGGCTATGGTCTTCTGAGCACCCTTTCTGTACCAGAACAGGCCCTGATCTTGCATTAATACCCATCCTCAATACTACGATTTGAGTGACAAGTGACAGAAAACCAATTTCAAAAGGCTTAAGTAACAAAGATAATCCACTGGCTCATATAGCTATAAAAGATGTAATTCCTGCTTCAGGCAAAGGTTGATCCAGCTGCTATGCTTTGATTGGTATGACTAGGAAGAGCGCATTTTCCTTTTCTCCATGTCTTAGCTCTACTTCCTCTATGTTAGCATCCTTTACAGCAGATCCCCCACTCCTGCCTCCAAGAGGGTCACCAGCAGCTTTCTCCTCATCTGTGGGTAAATGAGAGTCCACTTCATTCAATAACCCAAATCCAAGTTCCAGAATTTGGCCTCGTGGTTGGCCAGATTAGAAATATGTGCCCATTCCTGAATCAATAGTTGTGACTGGGGAGGTGGAAGATGCTGATGGGTCTGAGCCAGTGAAGCCCTCCCAAGGCCAAGTCACAAGGCCAGGAAATTTAGGATGATGGAAGAGAAAGGAAGAAGGATGCCAAAGAGGCAAACAAAAAAGGACTATCCACTCCTTCCTCCTTTTTTTTTTTCTTTTTTTGAGCCTCAAGCCGTCACCCTGGACGGAGTGCTGTGGCATCACAGCTCACAGCAACCTCCAATTCCTGGGCTTGAGCGAATCTCTTGCCTCTGCCTCCCAAGTAGCTGGGACTACAGGCGCCTGCCACAACGCCCGGCCATTTTTTGGTTGCGGCTGTCATTGTTGTTTGGTGGGTCCAGGCTGGATTCGAACCCGCCAGCTCAGGTGTACGTGGCTGGTGCCTGAGCCACAGACAAGGAGCCACTCCTTCCTTCTTGTAAGACAGATGTTTTACCCCCTGCCCCTTAATGGATGAGGAAACCGAGAACCATAGCAGCAAGCAACAGAGTGGTACTGTCTGCTGGGGGAGCCTGTGTTCCCAGGAGAGGTCCTATAGCTCACTGTCAAGGGTGTTTTACAGCAAAAATCCTGTGTGCATGCACTTGTGTGCAGGCGGATGCACACACGCGCGCACACACACACATACACACACACTGTCTTACTCTTAATGCTTCTGACCTTCCCAAAGCACGCTGTCATCTCACTTTAGAAACTAAAGAGTACAGATGGAGAACACACTAATTTTTCGCCCGTGGTAAATTGGCAAAGGCGAATAAAGCAATGCTCCTTGATGCTGGGGAATCCGGAGTAAGACAGGTTGGTTCTTTCTGGCTGGTGAAGCAGGAATCAAAATATGTGCTTTCAGGAAGAGAGCGCGTCCGTGTTGCGTTGCAAGCCTTGAGCCTTTTGCACCTTTTGACTCCTAGAAATTTTGCTTCCAGGAGCTCACCCTTAGAGGGTGGGACGTGTGGACATTGAACAGTACATCAGGTTGTCTGCGGCCATGTTACTGGCAGCAGGGCAAACCTGGGAACAACATGATCTTGATTTGGTATACTTGTTTGTTTTCGGTGCTCCTCTCGGCTCACCAACTGCCTTATGCAAAAAAGGAGACTCTTCATCTCTACTTCAAGTTGCCATGAGGACTAGGGGCAGAAACCTAATCTCTGCCAGCTCAGGATCCCCCACCACTTTTCCCCCCGGGACAGTATCTTGTACTGACCCCCAGGATGGTCTCAGTGCTGTGAGGTTGTCTTGATTCATTTAGTCACTGCCTGTCCCCCTCGTTCCCGATCCTTTATGGACCCTTCTGGTCTCAGGGCTCGCTGCATGGGGGGAACATTCTCGCTCTGGGTTGTGGGGCTCAGTGGCAGCCAGGTCAGGCCCTCTGCCTGCACTCCACAGCAGACAGTTCTTTTTCTCTTGCGCTGTGTTGATGTAGGGATCTTGGGTCCTTGCTTCCCCGCTAGTGGCAGCAGAGATTCCCTCTGTCTCAAGTCCCTACACTTACATGGGGCTTCAGGGATTCCTTAGCTGGTCTGGATGATAATCTTTGCTGCCACACCAACTTCCTTTTTTCTTCTACATCGTCTAGTTCATGTCGGAAGCAAAGGCGGTTGGTGTAGATGCTCCCCCTGCCTGGACTTTTGGGGGACTGCTGGTGTAGGAAGGCAGACTCTAGAAGGAACTTTGGTTAGAACCCCAGGTAAGAACTAATATTTACCGAATATTTGCTATGTGCCAGACCCTGTTCTAACTCACATACCTGTATTAAGCTCACTTGTCACAAAAACATCTGCGATAGTCAAGGAAATGGAAGCACAGATTGGGAGGTAATTCACCCAAGGCCACGCAGCTGCAGATGGAAGGACGGGACTTTGAACCCAGGCAGTCCAATGCCAAGCTTCCTGCTTCTAACTTCTCCCTGCATCCCCAAATCACATGTCCAACAGTGGGTGGGAGGGGGGCTGAGGAGGTTTGAGCCCTCAGGGCTGGTCTAGAGGAGGAGAGAAGTCCAGGGTCCACCCTTTTCCTTGCTCTCCATCCCCATGAGCTGCCCTGAACCTGGAAAGGGCTGTTCTCTTCACTGGGGTGTTTGTGGGCCTGGGTGCTGCTGTGGTGTCTAAATCTTGGGTCTAGCTGGCTTTGACCTTACCTCTGTCTGTGGAGTTGCAGACCCAGCCACCACTCAAGGCTTCCAGTAGTAGATGAATGTTGTACAAGGAAGAGCCTGGGTGGCTCCTTCCACCGCAGGGCTGGGAAACCAGGCCTGTATCTAACCTGGCTCCTGTTGGAGGCGGAGGTTAGAGTCCCAAGCACCTACTGTTGTGTTTTCGCTACACACTGGGGCTTCCTATCAGCCTTATATTATGATTTATCACTTATATTTGAGAAAACTGAGGCTCAGAGAGGCGAAGTCACTTTCCCCAGGCCACACCGCCGGTATGAGGGTGAGCGTGGTTGAACCCTGCCTGACTCCAGCTCATCCCACTCCATCAGGGGTGTGAACAGGAGGCATGGTTCCTGCTCTTTGGATGCTAGAACTGTCTGGGTCATTTGGGGAATGGGACCAGGGTTTGGACTGTGGGATTGGAGGTGGTTGAGGGGTGAAAGCTTAATTGTGGTCTGATGAATCCAGGAAAACTTCCCAAAGGGATCCTTTTAATTTTTTTATAATTTTTTACTTTTTCCCCCCTTTATTTTTTATTTGCATGTATTGAGGGGAGGGATTCTTTTTTGTTTTTTTTTACAGTTTCTGGCTGGGGCTGGGTTTGAACCCACCACCTCCGGCATATGGGGCCGGCACCCTACTCCTTTGAGCCACAGGTGCCACCCGAGGGGAGAGATTCTTTTTAGAGGACCTGTTGGAGTGAGAAGAGAGGGCGATGTGGGTAAGTCTGCCATTGTGTCCAGATGACAGGCTTTGACTCACACAGCCACCTGTTTCCAGTTATGTAATTTTAAACATACATGAATGTCTCTTGTTCTCTCTGGGTCTTGGCTTTGTGTCTGGGACACAGGTATACTGATGCCTCCTCTGCCCCTACAGAGATAACATGCACCATGTCAGCACCCAGCCTTAGCCAAGTTCATTGAGCGACTATGTGCTAAGGCCCTACCTGGCCCTGCCTACCTGGGCTTCATTTGCTGGCTCTGCCCTCTGGGGTGGCTGCTGAGAGCCAGTCACCTGTCTGAGTCCGCTCCACCTGCAGTTGGCAGAGTGGGCGCTGTGGCCTGTCTGAGCTCTCCTGGCCCCTTTGTCTCCGTCCCTTCTCTGCTCAGCTGCAGCCCTAGTGTGTCTGGCCCTGTGATGCGTCTAATTCAGGGTTGGGCAGGGTCCTCCATCTGCCTCTATTTGTCCCAAGCAAATGTGGGCAGTGGGTGGGGAGGGGGTGTGTCTCCTTGATTCTCCCCGAGGCCTCAAATCTTTCTTGCCCCTCTCCACTTCCCATGACTGTAGAATCTTCTTTACAGGGGCAATGACACCTAGAACTGGCCTGGGAACTGGGCTTGGGGAGATATTCAGCTGGTGCTCCCAGCCTGGACCCCCACCTACAGACACTTGGCGACCCCACCTTGTGGACATGGCGACCTGGTGGCTGGGGGCAGACCTTGGGGTGTCCTTGGGAGATTCCCCACAAGCCTGCCCAGCAGGCAGCAACCACAGGCTCATCACCATAGAGACTCGCTTCCTGGTGCCTAGCTGTCTCAAGTGGGGTCCCCTACCCCAAAAGCAGACCCTGAGACAAGGCTTGGTACGGGTCATTCATTCTGGGGACCTGGAGAGAAGAATAGGGAAGGAGGCAGGTGTCAGCAGTTTGGGACGCTCTGCTGCCTTTTCTTCTGGGGCAACGCCAGCCATGGGTTTGGTGGGATGAGGCAAGAGGAACGAGAAGGGTCCTACTGCGTCGTATACCCACACCTGCATCTCTCACCTCCCCTCCCTCGGCCCAGGGGTGCCAAAGGGTACCCTGCTCTGCCAGCGGCTGCCAGTGATGCCACGGGTCTGGCACACACAGGTGTTGATGAACGATAAGAGGAATGAATGAGTAAATGCCACAGCCACACACAGTCCCTCTCGTCCCCCAGAGTCAGACCACAGCGGGGCGTCCGTGATGGTGTCTTCTTTGATGAGGGCTTTTGCTGCTCCCGCCCTGTGTGGAGCACTGTGACATCGTTTTGGTCCTCACAGCTCTACAAGGCAGGCCTTTCTTCCCTCCCCATTTTCCAGGGAGGGAAACGGAGGCCCAAGTAAGTGAGGGAGAAGCCTTATACAGGTGAAGGGTGGGGCAGGGTGGCAGGCAGATCGCTCTCCTGCCCCTCCCCCACAGCTGCTGTTGATGTCCCCAGTGCCCCTGTGCCCGATCCCTGCCTCTGGGCTCAGCTTTCCTCTCACTGCAGAGTGGTCAGACCAGGTGGGAGGCAGGCACAGGGATGGAGTGTGGGGGGGGCACCGAGTGGGAAGGGGGCTGTGCTGGGCGGGGGCTGTGCCCTGCCTTGTCCTGACATGCCCTTCACTCAGCCCTCAGGCCCCTTTCTCCACTGTCCCATGCTCACCCCCAGGACCCCAGGATGGCTGTCATAGTTCCTCTAGTCCAGGATTCCTTTAAAGTAGCGACATCATTTGTCAAAGTAACGTTTTATGGAGACACCCAGCACATGCGTGAAGCAGGGCTGGGTGGGGGCCAGGGCTCCACTTTCTCTTCCTCCCTTTCTAGGTGACCCCAAGGCCACTGTGGGAAACACTGGGGTCCCAGGAAGTGCACTAAAACCCAATCTTGTCCACTTGAGCAGATGGGGAGGGAGGCTGAGTAAGGTCATTTGACTTGTTCAAGGTCATCCGGTCCCAGCTGCCTTGTGTCCTAAGTGTGTGTCCCCAGAGTCCTCTCTATTGCCACCGGGTCTCCCTGGAGTCTCCTAGAGTCTCCTTTGTGAAATTCCCTATGCTAATGCCACGCCTGCCCCTGGCATGGTATTTGCTCCCAGCAGCATGAGCTGGCGCTTTCAGAGCCTTATCAGCAGCATGGGCATCTAATTCTGGGCCTCCTCGCCCTGCTCTCCAGGTAGAGATAAGGGGCATATCTGCCACAGAGAACCGAGCTTCAGGAGCAGATAAAATAAATGGTGTTTGCCATCTGCACTGTGCTTGGATGAAGCTCCTTGAAGAAAGACACAGAAACAGTTCAGCCGTCCCCAAGTGCCCCAGAAGTGAGGACTAGGTAATAGGAGACCTGGCAGCCCCCTGCCTTCACTGGGCCCCTTTCTCAGTGGGAGCCCCGAGGAAGGTTTCTGACTCAGGGATGAGTGGGGTTCCCGGCTGGCAGGATAGGTTCCCAAGGTCCAGCCAGCCTCCACCCAGCTCCTTGTGCCTCAGTTTCTCCATCTGAACCTGAAGCTATAGGCTTGGATGACCACTCATGCCTTAGCAGCTCAGGTAGGCTTTGTCCTCCCAATGTCATGCTGGCTGAGGCCCTGCTGATGCTGACGCAGGTGAGGCTTGGGGACTCCCTGCCCCTCTCCCACATGGCCAGGGAAGGATCCATAACCAGCCTTCTCCATGCCTGTGGCTCCCACCTGCTCCCTTCCCAGAGGAGTGACTCCAAAGCAAGCCTGTCCTTTGTCAGCACAGATGCCTTGCCTGGCAAAGAGGCTTTCATCTCTGCAAGCAGGACTTCCCGTCGCATCAGCAGAAACTTCTGGCTGGGGAAGAAATGGGCTCCTGACTCTGGAGGGCACCTTTGGAGGAGAGCCCAGCCTCTCATCCTCTGGAAGGTTGGGGCTATAGCCGGGTGGGTGCAGCACCTGGGGTGATTCAGGGGTTAACGGTAGGAACTTCAGAGCAAAGTAGCCATGGCCTTGAATTCTGGTTTTGTCACGCGCTGCATGAGCTTGGGCTGGTTGCTTGATCTTCATCCGACTCAACTTCCCTAACTATGGAGGGAGACTAATTAAACAGTGTGTTATTAAATTATAGGAGTGAATTAAAAAATAAATAACACGTATGAAATACCCAGTAACCTACCCTGGTACATAACAAGCTTGTGATAGACTGGTTGCATCAACAGCCCCAAGTTCTCAGTTGTTCCTGCACTTGCATTCTTTGCACCGAGACCTTGAAGGTGTTCTCACTGGATAGGCAGAGGCCATTTCCCCATCCCTTGATGATACTCCAGTCACTTCCACCACATGCCTTCCCTGCCCCTCTCCCACATGGCTAGGGAAGCCTCCACAACCCGCCTTCTCTCCACGCCAGGACAAAGGCTGCCTGAGCTAAGGTATGAGCCGTCTAGGCCTTGGGTATGTCCACTTCTTACTCCACTACTTCCACTCTTGTCACCAGAATGTGCTGGGCTGGCCTGCTGGAGGACAGGAGCTATGTGGAGAACAGCCAGGTTGGCACAGTTGCACTAATTGACGTCAGCCCAGGTCAGCCTGTAGCTGAGCAGTCCTAGACATACGAGCAGGCCCAGCCCAAAGCAGAGCCCCCCAAGACCCACAGACTCAGGAGCTAACTAAATGCTTGTTGTTTTAAGTCACTAGGGGGCTGGTTTGTTGCACAACGTCATTGTGACACTAGACAACTGCTTCAGATGTTTGTACAATCAGAATGAGAGCAGTAGCCTTGTGTACTAACTTGCCGTGTGACCTTGGGAAAGTCACATTTCTGTGAAAGCCTATTTGGTTAATGTCAGTAGTAATGCCTGGGCATTTTGCAGTGACAATTGTGGGAGGGAACCAAGCTTAGAGGCTAGAGTTAGATTGGGTTTGAACCTTAGCACCAACCCTTTCCTCATGCCTGACTTTGACATAGCACTTGACCTGTCTGAACCTCGTTTTCTTCCCTTTTTGGGTAACCAAACATCTCCCAGGACTGTTGTATAGCTTAGAAATTCCACAGCAAGGACTTAGTCCAGGGCTTGGCACATATGGGCAGTTCCTGAGTTAAGAACACCTGACTTATGGACCACTTGGACTTATGAACAGAGGCTATTACAGTAAGTCTCCAAGTCACAAACATCTGACTACGACTCATACTTATGAATGGAGGCTATTACCAGTAATAGATAAATGCACCTGCTCAACTTAAGAACAAATCTATGGAACTATCTTGTTTGTAACCTATGGACTACCTGCACGCATACAAAGAACTTGTTTCATTTTTCCATTGCTGCATCACAAAACACCCCAAACCTTAGAGGTTTAATACAACAACTGTTTAGGTGGCACCTGTGGCTCAGCGAGTAGGGCGCCGGCCCCATATACCGAGGGTGGTGGGTTCAAACCCAGCCCCGGCCAAACTGCATCAAAAAAATAGCCGGGTGTCATGGTGGGCACCTGTAGTCCCAGTTACTCGGGAGCCTGATGCAAGAGAATCGCCTAAGCCCAGGAGCTGGAGGTTGCTGTGAGCTGTGACTCCACAGCACTCTATCATGGGTGACAAAGTGAGACTCTGTCTCTATAAAAATTTAAAAAACAAACAAACAAAAAAACAACTGTTTATTATTTTTCTTAATTCTGTGGGTTAATGGGTTGATTTTTCTGCTCTGTCTGTGATGTGGGTGGGGGTGGGGCGGGGATTATTCCTGGAAATGGAGGCTTTTCAGTGCTAAAGTGGGGAGAGTCCCAGACGGATGGAGATGAGCCGGTCACCTTGTTGTCTGGATCACTCATGCGGCTGCAGCCACTGGAGGTTTGCTGGTCTGGGACATCCAGAATGGATTGGCAGTTGGTAGCGGTGTTGGCTGTGGGCTGGGAGCAGGGACTCTCTGCAGGGACTTCCCACCGTTTGGGCTGCCTGGCAGCACGGGGCGTCAGGGCAGTGTTCCAAGAGGGAGTGTCCCAAGGAGTGGGCATCCGTGGAACTTCCTCTTGCTCCTGCTTGGCCAAAGCAAGAGGCATGGGCTAACCCAATGTCAGTGTGGGACGTGGCTCTGTTGGGGCAGAAATGCCAGAGGGCAAGGTTACTGGCGGCCACCACTGCGCAGGCCTACAACAGGCCCATGGGCAGTTTGGGCTGTTACAGTGATTAGTATCAATGTAAGGAAAGGCCTGGATTGATGATCTCTGGGGTTCTGGTAGCTGTGATTTGGGAGGATAAATGACTCACCCAGGGCCACACAGGGAGGTGGGGGCTAGAACCAGATAAATCATGGAACTCATGCGAGCAGCAGTATTGATAAAATAATCAGTTACTGAGAAAAGGAAGAAACACAGAATGTTATGTATTTGAGTATTTATTACCAGTTTTAAATGCGGCAGGACCGTGGCAGGGGCAAGCCTGCATTGCAAAGAGGGTTGGGGAAAGAGCTAGAGGGGCCTGGGTCCCTGTCACACAGACCCTGAAGTGCAGAGTCCCCCTCCTGGGGCAGTGTTTTCACACCAAGAGTAAAGGAAGGCCAAGGCTCAGAGAGCTCAAGGCACTTGCCCAAGGTCACACAGCTAGGGCCTGGCAGAGCTGGGATTCGAACCCAGCTCGTTGCAAATCCCAGCTATACTTTTCAGGCTGCACTGCCTCTGGTCTTTATAAAGCAGAGGGGCAGGAAGTCGGCACTCAGCCCAGCATTTTCCTACAGGTCAGGAAATCTCATTTCCTTGTTCTTGATCCCAACCTCCTTCTGACAGGTAGCCTATCAAATTTTGGATTGGGGGAAATCAGAGTTTGGCTTGAGCTAAGTCCCTTACTGGCTGCGTGACTCTGGGCAAGGACCCTAACCTCTCTGGGCCTCAGTGTGCCCAGACAGCTGTAAGGATGAAACCAGAGGACGCACAATGAACACTTAGCCAGGTGCCTGGCACCCAGTACGCCCTCCACAATGCTCACAGGCATCCTACACTGAACCACTGTGATCCGATGTGGCAGTAGTGGAAGGGACAGGATGACAAATGACCTCTCTGTGACCCTTCAGCAGGATTCTCCCCTTCACAGCCCAGTAAGGTGGGTGCTGATGTCTGTATGCCCTGCCCCTCTGAGCACCCCAGGCTCCGGCAGAGGATGGAAACTCAAAACGAATCTGTTGGCCGGCGGCACCCGCTCGTGATTTATTTCTAGGAAGGGCCCTGCATCCCTTGGAATGGTGACCTCTATTAATGTTGACGTGTTCAAAGCCTCGTATTGGAATGCAGCACGCCTCTCCTGTCCCTTTAAAGAACCCACTGTTAAGTTTCAAAGACCCTCACTGAGCGTGAAGAGTGTCTCGGAGCACAATTCCTGGAGGAGGAATCTTCCATCAAAGGCCGCGTGATAAATGGGAGGCTGCGCGACTGTAGACACTCACTTCGGACGCAAGTCGCCCAGTGTGGGAGACTTCACTTGCAGGGATGAAAGGAGATTCATTCCAAACAGAATCCTGAACAAACAGCCGGAACGTGAGTCTCTGCTGGCCCTGTGCTTTGCAGCAGCTGGATCCTCAGCCTGGCCAGAGCTGGTCTGGGCTTAAGGAGGGTCAGCTGCTTATTAGGGCCAAGATCAGGTGTCCTTTTGCATGTCCAGCCTTTATGGCCAGGTGGGCGCTATTATTCCCATTTGGCAGGAGAAGGGGAGGCCCAGAGGGCTTGGGAAGTAGCCTAAGGTTGCACTTGACTCCTAAAGGGTTCTTTTTTGTGCTACCCCGAATGTTAGCACTGATTGAACCATAAAGGCAAGGAGTACCAGCCAACCGTGCTGTTTATACCAGGAAAACTGAGGCCCAGAGAGGGGATGTGATCTGCCCAAGGTCAAACAGCAAATTGGGCAGAGAGTAATTTTCTTGTGACCCACAGAGAGACAAAGTGCAGCCCCTGGCTCTCGGTTGGCACTAATTAGGTTTATGTCTGTCTCCCTCCTTCCCTCCAGGCGGGGGTGAAGAGAACTGAAAACCCAGTGAGGGGAAGTGGAGTGAGTGGACCCAATCACACAGCAAACCTGTCTGGATCTCTCCGTGTATTCCCAGGGTGCCCTTAACTCTGACTGCGAAGGCTGTGGCCTCGGGGTCTGCTGTGGGGGAGTTCTTAGAGAATCTTGTGGGGGCTTGATGCCCCCCTGGAGCCCGATGACAGTATTGTCTTCCACCACACCTGCCCTCTCACCCAGGCACCACTGTAGAGAGCTGGCATGGAACTGACTGGTTAAAAGCCGAGACAGAATCACACAAGGACTCCTGCCTTCCCGCACCCTTCTCTATAGGGCGGCTGCTGAGCCCTGTACACCCTACTCTTCCCTGCCTATGTTCTTTCTCACACCTTTTTGGTCCCTCTCCTGCCTAACACAACCTGACTTCTCCTCAGGGTGCAACATGGTGGTTGCCTCCTCCAGGAAGCTCTCCTTGCCCTTCAGCCTGGGCTGTGCTCCTCCTCTGGGCTCCTGCAGCTCCTGGGCCTGCATCTCTGGATAACTCACCACTCCAGCTGTAAGTCCCTGCACTATGTCTATTTCTCAGATGGGACCGAGGCCCCTTGATGGCAGGCCTGTTTCCCATTCCCATCAGTACACCTGGGTCTGCACATAGGTGCTCTGTAAACAGCTGTCCTGCAGCTGGGGTGGGTGTGTGCGTGTCTGGAAAGGGGCCTCAGATGCCTGCTGCTCCTTTAGGACAAGGCCCAGGAGTAATGATGGAGGTGGCCCTCTCACACCCAGGGGTCCCCTGAGCTCCACGGCAGAGGTCAGGACCTGGTCTCCAGGTCTCCGTTCATCACACCTTCCTGATCAATCCCTGCCTCTAATATACCCACAGATTGATATTCTTCCTTGGCCTGACTGAAGGCTGGATCGATTCTATCTTAAAGGTACAGGTCTCCCTTCAGAGCTATCAATGGGCATTTGGGAGAGGAAGTTATTTAAAAAAACCAACACTTTGTTTTGTTCTTGAATCAGAAGCACTGAGAGCTCTCAAGCACCGGCCCTGGGCGGGGACGGGCACTGTGCTTGGTTCTCAGTGCGCCCTAGTTGAATCTCCCCATAACCATTTGAGATGGGGGGAGTAGGACCTTATTCCAGGCTAAGACACCTAGGCTAGTATGACAGCTTGCCCAGGGCTGCTCAGAGCCGGACTCCTATTTACTTGGCGCTGGGATCTGCCTGCATAGTGGGGACCCAGGTTGCTTGGGTGAAACTCCACCCACAGCCTCTACCCTCCCCCACCAAAGATGTGGGGGTGCCCCTGAAAGCCGTGGAACCCCTGCTGCCTGCTGTGCAGGGGCCGCCTCACCCTAGACCGGTCCTGGGAGTGGGTCCCTCCCTTCCCCCCTCTCCCTCGGCCTCCTGCCCACTTGATTGCAATTAAGGATGAGAACCGTTGAATAGGGCTCAATGGAGAATTAATAACCTTATCTCGCCCCAGCCAAATCTAGGACTGCTGTGCACCTCTGGCCCAGGGCGGTAGGGTTGCTTTATCAGCCTGCAGGCAGTGCTCCCAGGTTGCCTCTTAGACAAGATGAAACAATTATCTCACCTGCGGGCTGCTTCCCGCCCCCCCCCCCCACCCCCAGCTGCCTCCATGAGCGCCCAGCACTGCCTGGAAATTCCTTACAGCCTAAGGCTTCTCCGGAGAGGTACCCCAAGTTGCTTGTCAGAAATCTCAGGGCAGGGTCAACTCATGCAATGCATCGGTGCATTCCTCTGTCACTGAACAGGGAGTGACCATGTTCCCTGGAAGTGACAGCATTCTGTCTAGCTTCGGGTGGGAGTGTGTCCCAGCAAGGGCCACCTCTGGACTGTAGGCTCCACTCATAAGATCAGGGACGGGCACAGGCCTGGCACAGAGAAGGGTCTCAGGAAACTGTAGGAGAAAGAACGAACGGATGGCCCTGGGTCCTCTTTGGTGGCTGATTCATTTTCCTCTTAACTGTGGTGGAGAGGGAGGGTTTCACCAAAGGGACCCTAAGGACTCTTGTCCAATAAGTCATAGAGAAATGATACTGATGTTGCCTGATACAAAGTCCCTGCTTCCTTTGCTTACTTTGGCTGGTTCACTTGCTATGCTGGGAGATCCTTGTTGATGTGACGGGAACCAGATCTAGCCATGATGTGAGAGGGAGAGAGAAAGAGTTAAATCCCTGTGACACAGGGTCACCAAATCCCAAATGCTTCCCACTGAGGTGGCTCAACACAGCAGGAGGAGTGTGGAGAGTCATACAGATGCGGAGTTCGGGCTCTGTCACTTGAAAGCCGGTGTCTTTGGATGAGGGATTTGACTTTTCTGAGCCTCAGTTTCCCCTCTGTGCATTGGGGACACAAGTACCTCAAAAGGTGATTATTGAGAAAAATAAATGAGTCGATCTGTGTAAGTGTAATGGGGAATCTAGCATCAAACATGCGGACAGCACCAGCGGCTCAAAAGAGTAGGGCGCCGGCCCCATATGCCGGAGGTGGCGGGTTCAAACCCAGCCCAGGCCAAAAACTGCAAAAAAAAAAAAAAAAGAAAGAAAGAAAGAAAGAAATAGAACCAAATATGCATTAAGGTTAAAGTTGTCCTTTATGACCAAGATTCAGAATCCCTGGGAGTCCCAGAGAGCATCCTGAAGCCCGCCTTCCTTTGAGAGAGTTTCAGAATTCTTATGCCCCCTCCGAAGTTACATTCTTCAACTGGACATCACCCAGCCCTCTGATCTCCAGCTGGAGGGCTCAGGGTCTGTTACTTTCCCAAGTGACACCTCTGGTATTTTTTCCTTCATCTCAGGGTCATGATGCCCTTCTGGTTTTGGATCCAGGAGAGGACTGTCTGACAACTATTTAGAGCATTAAGTAACTTTTACAGCTAAGGGGGCAGCTTTGAGGCTGTCTCACCCCATACATAAGTGCACACGAGTGTGCCTGGTGCAGTAGGAGGTGGGTCTATGTTTACGGTCATTATTTTATTTTTGAGGTTAATGTGAGGGTACAAATAACCAGGTCACAATATTTGAATTTGTTAGGTAGAGTCCCTAATGAATGTAGTTGTGTTCCGCACCCAAAAGGTGTGCCATACATCTCTACATTGTGGCCATTAAGGGGTGTGATTGATATGTTATTTGAGCTTCATGTGAGAACCTTCTGAGAGGTCACTGGGAAACTGAGGATTAGCAAGGGGAAGTAACTTGTCCAGGGTCACCTGCTATAAAGGCGGAGCTGGGACATAAATCTTTAAATCTTACCGCCCTGTTAGGTGCCACTGGGTCTCTTCAGAAAGCAGACACCCAGATCTCTGGCTCACCCCTCTGCCCCCTGTGTCATCATGCGACCTTAAGTTACTTTGCCTCTTCAGGCCTCAGTTGCTCCATTCTTAAAATGGGCATATTCTCCTTACTGTATGAAGGCAGAGGCCAGATTAGATGGGATGGAATAGCCAGGAAGGGGCCTCAGAAACCATCTGGGCTCACTCTATCCTTTTACAACATGGTCATGGATGCTTAGAGAGGAGAAATTTCCAGAAATTTACACAGCGTTTGGGGTGGAGATAGGACCAGACGTTGATAGCTTCCAGAGCTCACGGCCCAGGAGGTGGCCTCTGGTGGCCCCTGCATTCTTCCTACCTGGGGGCGGGTTCACTCACATCCCAGATGCAGGCTCTGCAGCCTCTTCTGACAGGTCTGGCAAGTTTAGAAACTCTGCCCTTCTGATGGGGTTCGGTATCTGGGCCTCCACCTCCGGTCCCCACCCGGGGCTGAGGCTCACACACCCTGGAGAAGCCAACCTTCTGAGCATTTTGTCCTTAAAATGGTGCATTCACTTATGATCTCACCCAAGTAATAACCTGTCCCTCTCCTGACCGTGAGGAGTTGTCTTAACTTGGGGGGTGAAGGACAAAGCACCTTTGGGCCTGTAGGACCCCCACTGACCTCTCCCCCAAGTCTCAGGAGCTTTAGGAAAAACCTGTGGAAACAGGTCCTATGTGGCAAATGGGTGGAGAAGGCAGGTAGGGGTCCCCAGGAAGTAGAGAGCAACTCCCCAAAGTAGGTGATGCTGGGTATGACCCAATCTCAGGAGAGTAACCTCTGACCTCGCTGGTCTCCTAGTGTCCCTGTTGGGCTCTTGAGACCCCAGACAGTGGATATTGATATTTAAGGACTACTGGGACCCTAAGCTCTGGGAATTGTGATTCTGGGAGTATTAATTGCCCGAGAGTACTGTTGTCTAAGATGCATTGAGATCCCGGCTCAGGAAATCAGCCTCCCAGAGTGCTCATTCCACGGTGTTGATGCTACCCCAGGGGTGTAGCCTTCTAAATAACCTCAGGCTGCAGCAACCCATGGCCCTGTGGGTTTATCTGAGGGCTGCAGGGGTCCCTGGGGGAGATTTCCTCCCAGGAGGGATTTTAGAGAAACTCTTCTGGGGTGTGGCTCTCACTTGAGCTGCTTCATTGCTATTTTGGGGGTACTTCATCAAACACAGCCTTCTGGGCCACCCCCCGAGTGTTGCCAACAGCAGGTCTCTGGTGGGGCCCAAGAATTTACATTTGTAATAAGTTCCAAGGTCCAGGGCCCATGCTGTGAATTTAGATGATGGATTCTCAGCCCTGGCTGTGCCCAGGAGTCATCTGTGGCATTCTGACAACACCACGGAGGCCCAGAACCTCAATCCTGGAGACTGGGTTGATTGGCTTGGGATGGGGCAGGTTGTTTAAAAGGTTCTCTAGGTGATTCTAGTGTGTGGTCAAGAGCTGGGAACCAGTCAAGCTGGGCAGTGGGTGCGCTGCTGTGTCCTGCCAGAGGTTCTGGGATGGGGGAGGCAAAGGCTCCCCCAGGGGCTCAGCTCCCAGCAGGAGCCTCCCCCAGACTCAGGATCAGGCAGGCCAGGAGCTGCCCCTGGGAGCTACCGAGGTGGCTTCTTCTGGAGTGAGGTACCTCATGGGGTTCTGTTCATTCATCTCCACCCGTAGTCAACGACTATGGTGGTGTTTCGTCACAACGGTAAATGCAGCAGACGGAGCTCCTTGCCTCATGAACTTCACAGCACCAACACAGAGGGTGGTCCCAAGGTGCCCTGGCAACTGAGGGTCCCTGTGTTCACACTTGTGCCTGTCAAAGTGATGGAACCTAGATATGGGGTCAAGTGCTGAGGTCAAGGCTGGCTAAGGGGCTGTTGAGCGGGCTCCCTGCACACACCGTGGGTACATTCTCCAAGAAGGGAGTTAGACCATCTCCTGTTGGCAGCCCTCAGTCTGCTTCTAAATGACAATAACCTCAGGGTTACGCAGTCTGACCCTTTGCCTCCAACAAAGATGACAGCAGCCACCCCAGTCCACCCCCAGCCTGCCCCCTAGTCGTGGATCTGGGAGCCTCTTTCTGTTTTAGTCTCTGCCCCATCCGTTCCTTCTTTGGTTGAGTCTCTCTCTTATTTATTCGTTCTGACTCCAGTTTTTCAACACCTTCATTCTGCTTTTCTCTCTCTCTTGTTTGCCTGTCTCCTCCCCTCCAGGCATGTAGTTGGAAGCCCTGGCCAACTTAGGACACTGGGATTTTTTCTAGCTCCCTCTCCTGGGGAAGCACCTTTCCCGGTGGAGTTTTTCTCTCGCCATGAGCATTTTCTAAGTTGGAAGCTCCAAGAGCCCTTAGGCAACTCTCTCCCTCTGCCCACAGACACAAAGTCCCCTCCCTGGCAAGGGCAGGCGGAGGAGTAGGCTGGCGCATGCTGTCTCTCCCTCCCCCATGGTGTGGAGGGGCCTGGGGCTGCTCAAGGATCAGGGACCCCCTTGGGCAGGTTTCAGTCTTGGTTAGGTTAGGAAGCTGGGTCCTCAAGCCCCACTAGGGGTAGAGATTCATTCTCTGGTTCTTGAAGTTACTGAGCATTTACTGGGGTGTCTATGGCATTTCGGACACTAGGGTTGAGAGAAAAATAATCACAGTTCTTCACCCAAAGGAGTCAAGCAAATAATGTTAAAGTTGCCAACCATCTTTCTATCCATTCATCATTCATTCATTTATTCAATAAACAGTGATCACCTAGTATGTCGCAGACACACGGCCAGGCCTTGGGGAGATAGGAGTAAACTTGAGATGGTCTCTGCCCTCAAAGTCACTCCCTAGTGGGGAAGACAGACAAGCAGATAGACAATTAGGGAGCTCTGAGCTCAGAGCAGATTCCAGGTCTGGGCAGCCACATTTCTCTGGAGCTGACCTGGCAGGCTAGGCTCTACCTGGCTCAGGGACAGGTGGGGCTGACTGGCCCCAACTTGGAAGGACGTATGTGGTCCTGGCATGCTACTAAGTCTCCCTGAGCTGAGAAAGAGTTTGGGATTGCCGACCAGAGCCTGCCATAGAGTGTGCCCCATAATACCTTGATGATGCCGTGTGTAAGAATGCAAACTGTCTGCCGCGGGGCAAGAGAGGAAATCCATTTTCCAGCTAGGAAATTATTGAATATTTAGGAGCCGGAGCAGATCGTTTAGAGGGGAAATGAATTTTTCCGGCTTCCTCTGGCTGAGATAAATCAGCCCGATGCTCTTGTACTTTCATTTACCCCCGCAGAACGGGTCTGGATGGGTGTTTATGTGGTGTCAAAGCAATCGTTCTTCCAGAAGTGGTAGCAATTGCTTCCAAAGCCATCAGATCCTTCTTAATATTAGTGTGCCAGCCCGTTGGTTGGTCAGCCCCTTCCTGCGCATGTCCCTGGGTACTGGAGCCCAGGAAGGGGAGGAGCAGGGCTGGCTGTCCACAGGTTGTTTATCGTGCCATTTCTCTCCTGATGGTTGAGGTCTTGCAGGCTTGACGGGGCATCAAGCATGCTCCAAACCTCAGCCAATAACATTGGGAGACCTAGCAAGGTGGCTGGGTTGGGCCAAGGGTCTGAGCCATTGGGAGGGGTACTGTATTTAAGTTAGATTTAAGGAAGGACTTCCCCTGTCAGAAAGTGGTTGATTGGTCAGAGGAGAGGAGATGCTTAACTATAGAGAATGGAGGCAAGGAATGGACGAAATGGCCTCTGAATCCTTAGCGACCCAGGATTTGGTGATGCTTAGGTTGCCAGCCTACTAGTGTGTCTAAAGCTTCTGTCTTGGCACTGGGCACTAATTAATCTTTCCTTCACAATAGTGCTGCAGTGAGGGGCTCTCCCGGCTTGGGATCCTGGGCTCGTTGTTCACTTCTGGAGGAGAAAAAACCCTTCTGGCTTGGCTCCTGTAGCTCAGTGATTAGAACGCTGGCCACATATACTTGGGGCTGGCGGGTTTGAACCCAACCTGGGCCTGCTAAACAATAATAACAACTATAACAAAAAAATAGCCAGGCACGTGGCGGTTGCCTGTAGTCCCAGCTACTTGGGAGGCTGAGGCAAGAGAATCACTTAAGCCCTAGAGTTAGAGGTTGCTGTGAGCTTGATGCCACGGCACTCTACCCAGGGCCACATAGGAAGGCTTTGTCTCACACACACAAAAAAAGCAAAAAACACCCCCAAATGCCATGGAAGGTGCTCCTTACCTTTCCCTACACTCCACTTTGAGCAAAAAGAAATTAAAATATCTGTTCCCTGAAACAAGAGCCCAGTTGCAAAAGCACTAGCATTTCTTCAATTCAGTGCCACAGAAGGGGGCAAATCCTTCCCCAACAGTGACAGAATCAAGAAGAAAGAAAGTGGATAAAAAGGCCACCTGGGCCAGCCATCCATGTCCACACCCAAATGGAGAGGAGGCATGGGGGGCAGGGGTGGGGAGTGTCACTCCCACCAAGGACAGACCCCTGCCTATGGTCCCTTACATATTCTTGCCCTTGCTCATTTCCCGGCTTTGGCCTGCTAGGGTCACACTCAGGTGACCTGGGGCTCCTGGGTATTGGGAAGAACCTGGTACATGTTGATTTTCTTTGAGGGCCTGAACAGAGGGCTGGTGCTTCTAAAAACAGATCTGGTGATCTTTGAGGTCTGGGATCAAGTCCCAGCTTTGTCATTTCCTCTCTGTACCCTACTTTGGTCCCATTTGAACATTGATTTTCTTATCTGTAAAACAGGTATAAAGTTAGCACCTTCAGGATGACACATGATGCTTCAATGGAAAGTGCCTACCCCAGTGAAAACAGGGGAGTCGCTTTTCATGCCTTCCTGCATTCTCCTGATAAAACATAGTTAGGGACATTGACATAATCTTGTACTAAATCTCAGACTGACAGGTGGCTCTGGAGAAAACTCTGCTGCCTTTTTTTATTAGACTCTTAAGATTCTCAAAGACAAAGTTGGGCTGTAAGCTCCTTGGACAGTAGCCCAGACAGGCTTGTTCATGGCTAGATCCCTCCCTAAAGCCCGGGATGTGACAGCCTTCTGCAGGACTAGGGCTGGTTGTAGTAGGTACTCAGCCAAGGCCCGGTGCACAGTGGGTGCTCATGAGCAGCTGTGGGAAGAACGAATGGATCAAAGGGAACTGAAATAAGGGCCTTCTCCCGTGGGGAGTGTAAGAGGCAGGAAAACTGGGCAGTGTCCCCTGCCTGGCCCTGCCTGCCCTCTGGCTCCCTTCTGAGCCCTGGTCCTTCATCTCTCCTTCCCCAGCAGCCTGAGAGCTGATGGCCCGGTTTTCTACATCTCTGTGTTACCCCACAAATTAATTTCAGGTTGGCCAGATCCAATTTGGTTCCTGATGCAAAAAATTTTTTAAAAGGCAGTGTAGGGTGGCTCCTGTGGCTCAGCGAGTAGGGCGCCGGCCCCATATACCGAAGGTGGCGGGTTCAAGCCCGGCCTCGGCCGAACTGCAAAAAACAAAAAAAATAGCCGGGCCCTGTGGCGGGCGCCTGTAGTCCCAGCTACTAGGGAGGCTGAGGCAAGAGAATCGCTTAAGCCCAAGAGCTGGAGGTTGCTGTGAGCAGTGTGACGCCACGGTACTCTACCCAGGGCGATAAAGTTAGACTCTGTCTCTAAAAAAAAAAAAAAAAAAAAAGGCAGTGTAATTAAACAACAACAACAACAACAGAACAGAAGTTCAGCTGGCACGGTCAATTTTTCACAGAAGCTGGTGATGGGGAAGCTAGCGCAATCCGGCATGATTCCAGAAGCTGTACCAGGGAGACAGTAGGTGGGCGGCCCTTTCTCTCTGGGCGTGGAGGTTCCAGAGGGG
>CAUYON010108241.1:0-10922 GCA_963573935.1 Arctocebus calabarensis
ATATAAATGTCTGAACACAATAACTAACAAAATGCCATGAAAGCTATGTTAACCAGTTTGATGAAAATATTTCAAATTGTATATGAAACCAGCACATTGTAGCCCATGATTGCATGAATGTACACAGCTATGATTTAATAATTAAAAAAAAAAAGTCACCATGAGGAAGATGAGGCTTGGTGTACAGGCCTGGCTCCTACGAGGGTCTAAGGTAGCCACTGTGCCACGAGACCTTGACCACACAGATGAGCTGGTGTGATTCATAGCCCTGAAATCACCAGCATCTCACCTTCCTTTGGTAAGCATCTGCTCGGCACACCAGTGCCATGCTGTACACTGACAGCCTGGGCACTCCCTGCTCCCAGCTGGCCTCCCCACTGTCCAGCCTGCACCTCATCCAGTAGGCTTAGCACTAGCCAGGAGGGTCGGACAAGGTGCACACTACCACCGCCTTCTTCCTGGGCTGGTCACCAGCCCACTCTACCAAAGCAAGGTCCAGCCTCCCACAGACCCACTCCTCTAGCGCCCTCTAGAGGGAGGCTTCAGGGGCAGGCTAGAGCCCACCCCCCACCTCGATGGGCCTTCTTCCTAGCCACCCATCCCCCAGAGACCCAGCCTGCCAACCTCTAATCCTGTCAGTCATCTGACCCAGGCTCCACCCTAAATTGACTTTGCCCAGCTATCCTTCTGAGGCCCAAAAATGGACACAGTCATTTATAGAGGGTCCAACAAGCCAAACGCAATGGGAAGATGACCTCATGGCACCCACAGCCCTGAGTTCCAGGCACACACTGTGCACCCCAAGCATTCCGGGGGCAGCAGCTGGGGACCAGCAGTGGTGGTGCTTCCACGCTGGGGCCAGAGGCCACAAGGCCTTAAAAGAAAAAGCTCCACGCAGGCCAGAGCCACAGGCCCCCTTTAGACAGCACTGGGGGCTCAGGCCAGAATGAGATACCAGACAAGTGTCCAGGAGGATTTGATGAACAAAGGAAGGCACAGTGGCACACAGTGCAAATCAACTCACCCACCGGCCTGTGTCAGGGCTTCCAAGCCAAGCCACCAAATGCCCTTGTTTGCTCATTCACTAAGCCCCTGGGGCCAGATGAATGTCTTTGATGCACACACAGGTCTGCCCTGCCCTCAGGGAGCACCCAGACCAATGGAGGACACAGGCAAGTCAACAGCTAAAATCAACAATTCTAGACCTATAGAGAGGCAGAGGAGAGGCGGCTTGGTGACCCCACACACAAAGGACAGGCTGCCTGTGAACTCACTGTTATACCCAGAGTCTAGGGGTTTGGGCTGCGAAAAGATGCAGGGAGACTAGGCAGAGAGACAGGATGGCAGACAGGGGCCGTCCAATGCTGTCCAGCCCTTCCATCACAGCTTCTCCTGCCCCTGGTCAGGAGAGAGCCACAGGGAAATTGGAATTGCCCCAATACTCACTGTTTTAACTGAGACAAGGGAGGGACAGTGGCAGGGATACCTGTAAGCCCCTGGGAGTCCAGTCCCCATCACACGGTGAGTTAGACACAGTACTGAGCACCATCAGAAGAAGCTGCATGGCGGCAGCGCCAGGCTGTGGCACTGACTGTGTGGCAGGAAGGCAAACGGGAAAGGCTGGTGTGAGCTGAGGCACAGGGGCTTTCTGGGAACAGCTAGGACCTTACATCTAGGCCAAGAAGGGAGGGAAGAGTTACTCTCAGACAGCTAGCCAGAAGGCAGGCCTGTCATGCAGCCTTGGCTTCTGCTGGGGGAGGGTCCCTAACTAGTCTCCAGGCAGAGAGCAGTTGCAGCACTAAGCAACTCCAGGCCCAGAAAGCCCAGGCTTGGGCAAAGCCGGCCAGCTGTTGGCCAAGAGCAGCATCCATAGCTGACCAGCTGTCAGCCAACGACCCATGGTCACAGAACAGAGGCTGAAAGGGAGGGCCGAGGCTTAGTGGGTCAGTGGTACACAGCCCTATGCCTACTGCCCCTAGAATTACATCAAAGAGAAAAGGCAGCCAGGGCAAAGGGGATACACGGAAGCAATGGGTAGCCAGGAAGGAGTCAGACACCAGTAGGGTGGGGGCAGGGAACTTGTCTCAGCTAACCCTGGGCTTCCCATTCATCTCCCTGGCCCCTTAGGGAGAGGCTCCGGGCACCTAGATGAATTACCCAGTCATGGGGGTGTGGGGGTAATAAGCAGGTAGTACATCTGTGCTGCCCCCCCACTATGGGTGATCCAAGTCTTCCCAGCCCCCCAACCAGCTATTCCTGGGGCTCTAATCCCTCCTCCTCCTCCCCTGGGGTGGGGGGGTGGGGGAGCTGGGTCTGCCAGATCTGGAGCTTGAGCTTGGCTGAGAGCCCTTCCCTCAAAGCACGCCCACCCACCTCCCTAGCCAGAAACCACAGGATAAGCAATAGGACTCCGAGGGAGGCGTAGGAGAAGCTCTAGCCGCCCCCCCCAACCCCAATCACATGGCTATATCATTAGGGAGTCCGCAGGTCTCAGCTGCAAAAGTCATTGTTTATAACAGCCACAAAGCCCTGCCAGGGGAAGACCAGCCTGTCCCTGGTCCCCATCCGGCGGCCGCTGCACGCGTTGGAGAGGGGACAGGCTCTGCCGCACGCTCTGGGGGCCCACCCTGGCAGATTCTGCAATCTCAGATTTCAGAGTCGGAGTCGGCAGGGGAAGTGGCGTCAGCAGCTGGCGTGATCCAATTCAATAAACCAGAGGTGGCTTGGGACAGAAAGTGGACAGAATACAGACCCTTGCTCCCCAATCCTGCCTCTCCTGCACTTGCAGGGTGCCCCGGGAAGCCCCGGTTCCATCCCCCACGCAGGCCGGAGTCATTCTCCCTGCGGGGGGCTCGGGTTTCCAGTGGCTCCCTCCACACCCCTCCTCCAAGCCAGCTCCCTACACGGGCCACTGGCTCCCAAAGCCAGCGCCGCCACCCCCTTCCCAGCTAAGCCCCTGCTGGGGTGAGGGCACCTCCTTTGCAGCCTTTTGCCTTACTGGGGCCAGGCCGGAGCTTCCAGGCCGTAGGCACCTCTTAGGGAGAGAAACCAGATCCCTCCTTCAGCCCGCGGTGAATGTGAAGAGGCAGTGGGAAGGAAGGGACAGCGGGTGCGCGCGCGGGAAGCCGCCTCGGGTGTCCGGGGATAGAGTGGCCCCCTGAGCCCAGAAACAGACTCCCTCGCTCCCTAAGCGCCCGCACTGCCCGGATTGCCTGCGTAGGCCTGGAGAGCTGGAGTCGCCACCTGGCCTCTGGCCTCCCAGCCTCCTAGCCCTTGGCCTCCAAAACTAGGTGAGCCTAGATCGTGTGCCCCAAGAAGAGCCTGGAGCGTGGGCCGCCACATCTCTGCAGACGAGCAACGAAGGTACAAAGAGGACAGACGCAGGGGGCGAGGAGACAGCTGTGCCCCTCTCCGGCCCCGGCTGGAGGCGGGGAGACAGAGGACGAAAACCGAAGAGAGCTGCACGGGCTCCGGAGGCGGGAGGGGGTGGTGGTGGAGCATCCTGGGGTTCCCCCAGCTAAGGCCCTCGGAAGCGCTCGTAAGGAGGTGATTGCGCCCAATCAACCCCCGGTGAGGAGGAGGTGGAGGGACAGGTTGCCGGAGTGGCGCGCCTGCTGGGGCTCCGACTCGCTCACCTTCTCCTGCGCTCGGGTGAGCTTCTTCTGCACGTTGCTGGCGATCTTCCCCGCCGTCACCCCCTTGCTGCCCACCTCTGCCATCGCGGCGCAGGCCTAGCCGGGCGGCAGGCGCCGATCTCGCGCGGGGAGGCTGTGCGCGCGGCGCTCCCAGCCCCAACCCCGGCCGCGCGTCCAGCCCGGCTCCTTCTCCACGCCGCGCACTATACAGCGGGGCCAACTGATAGAGGCGGAGCGTGCGCCCGGCGAGCGATCAACCTACGCCGGGACCGAGGGAGGGATTCGACCGAGGGAGGGGGACGGGGGGAGGGAGGAGCGCCGGGCCTCGGACAGTGGTCAGCGCCCCTCGCCCGCCCCCTCCGGACGAGGCACTGCCTTTTAAAGGGCCACTGCGGGTGCAGGAACCGCACGGTCCGCGAGAAGGGAGGGGCAAGCGCCGGCCCTCGGGGCTGCGTCGAGAGGGACTCCCCGGACGTTGGAGCGACACCGCCCATGGGCGGGACTAGTGAGACAGTCCCTGGTCCAGCGCCGCCGGGGGCTGGCTTCTTGGTGTTCCTTCGGAGCACTCGCCTATCCTGCAACCCAGGAAAGGAGACCAGGTGAAGGAGAGGAGTGCTTGCGAAAATCGCAGATTAAAATGTGGCGATGAGTGCGCGGCCCTGTGCAGAGGAGCCCGGGCTGCAGACAGCGCTCCGGGGCCCCCTCTCCGCCCCCGCTCGCCTTCCGCCCGGTGCTCAGGGCGCTCGGCTCAGCTGTTGGCCCCCACCTGGGTTCCCTGGGCGCCTCCGGAACATCTCCGCATCTCTGCCGGCAGAGCATAATCCAGTGCCAACCAGGCGCTTAGTCTTCCAGTTTGTTAATAATTTATTGTAATAACAGCAACCTAACATCACTGAGCGCTTACTGTGTGCTAAGTGACCTGACAGGCTGTATCTCATTCAGTCTTCACGACAGCCTGGTGAGGTAGGTGCTATTATTATTCTCGTTTTACAAGGGAGACAGCTTGGAACTAGATCTCTGACTCTCCATCCCATATTCTCCAGCACTGTTCGCTGGGCGGTCACCTATTTCTCCCTTGCAGAAAAGACAATGTTTAATGATCATTGTTCCTAGAGAAAATAAGGCTGTTTATTGTTAACTGGCTTTGCCAACCAACCAATGACACCATCACAAGTTAACAAATGCATATTAAGTCTGCTAATACCCAGCCCCCACCCAGCCCAAAACATGCCAGGAGCTAGGGCGCTTTCCTGTCCTACAGTCAGGCCCTGGCTCTGGAATTTTTTCAGGAACTGTGGGCTTAGTCGAACTGAGATGAGTCCTGCTGAAGAGGTCTAGGCATGACCAGTGAGTGGGCAGGAGCCAAGGCAGTCAGAGCAGAGCCAGCCAGAGACTGGGGTCCCAGGAGATTTCCTGAAGGAACAGGAAAGGTCTTCCAGACCACATCCCAAGCCTGTCATACAAATGGAGAAACTAAGGCCCAGGAATAAAAGATTCAGCCTGGTTGACAGGCTTTGTCTCTTCCCTGGAAGGCCCTCCTGCACTTTCTTTGGCCACTCTTGGTTCTTCTATCGTCATTCAGGACCACCATGATGTTAATCTGTCCTCCCTCCTGGATTATTATTACAATTATCCCTTGGTATCTGGGGGGGATTGGTTCCAGAACCCATGTGGATATCAAAATCCACAGGTACTCAAATCCCTTATAGAGAATGCTGTAGTATTTGCATATAACATAGGGACATCCTCCTTTGTACTTCAAATCATGTCTAGTCTACTTATAACACCTAATACAATGTAAATGTTCTGTAAATAGTTATACTGTATTGTTTCTATTCTTACAATTTTGTTGTTGTGTTGGGGTATTTTTAGAGACAGAGTCTCATTATGTCGCCCTCCATAGAGTTCTGTGGCATCACAGCTCACAGCAACCTTTAACTCTTGGGCTTAAGTGATTCTCTTGCCTCAGCCTCCCAAGTAGCTGGGACTGAAGGCACCCACCACAACGCCTGGCTATTTTTGTTGGTGTTGTTACTGCAGTTTGGCTGGGGCCGGGTTCGAACCTGCCACCCTCAGTATATGGGGCCAGCACCCTACCCACTGAGCGATAGGTGCCTCCCTTTTCAGAGCATTTTCAATCCACAATTGGTTGGATCTATGGATTTATGGATCTAACCCAGGGATGCACAGAGCTGACTAAATTCCTCTTCTGCAGACAAATAGATGCTGCTGAACTGCTGCATCACTGCTAAAGGTCACACACAGCAAATGACAAACAGAGATCCAGCCCCAGGCCTTCCTATACTAAAGCCCTCAAAACCACCCTACTACATGAACAAAAAGCATTTCTCAAAATTGTTGTCATGAACTCATGCCCATTTGTGAGTCAGAAAAGCAAAACCTGAGCAGCCTGGGTTTCTAACACAGCCTTCTCCTGAATGCTTAGCATACGTTCACCTCATCTCTCCATCCTCCTGGCTTTATGTTTGTTTTTTGCCAACCGTTCTGTAAAAGTAATGTTTTCCAATACTCCTCCGAGGAAAAGAGCAGAAGTCAAATCTTATTACAGTCAGCCCCCAGGGAACAGTGGGAGATTCTGCTTCACTGGACTTTGGTGTTTCAAAATATCACTTGACACAGAAATTGGGAGCAGTGGAAATGTTCATCAGCAGTATGGGGTCAGCTGTGACAGCACAGCCTCAGGAGGCATCATTAAGGAATCATTTAAAACACCATTACAGAGATTATGTAGCAATATGAAAATAATGCTTATGGCATAATTATGAGTGAAAAGGAGACCACAGGAAATTGTACATACACTATCCTTACAGCCACATAAAAATAAATTAAAAGCTCGTGATGAAAGATTTTCAAGAACGATGCATAAAGGAAGTAAATGTGTTAGGGTCAAGGCATTAAGGCTGATCTTTTTCCCTTAATTTTCTAAATATTCTATAATATCACGTAATACTTTCATAAAAAGAACCTCAGTTCTTGTCTTATAAAAGGTGATTCTTTATCTGATCTCTACATTGAAAAGACTTTGTTAAACACAAAAGCACTGGAGATATATTGAAACTTTAAAGGACTTGTTTTGAGGTACATAAAAATGTATTTTTGAACTTCAAAACTTATCATCAAAACATAGGATTAAAATTAGGAAAGAAATGTTCCAAAAATGTTAGTTCAAGTTCAAGGGATAGAATGTTGAAGATTTTTACTTTCTTCTTTGTATATGATTATTTTTTTGCCATGATAGTCCCTATTTTTATTTTAAATTACTACAGGTACGTAACAATTGTATATCTGTATAGGGTATGTGTGAAGTTTTGATACAGGCATACAATATGAATTAATCAAAATCAGCGTAATTGGGGTGCCCATCATCTCAGCAGTTTAACATTTCTTTTTGTTAGGGACGTGCTAATACTCTTTTAGTTATTTTGAAATATACCCACTATTATTGATTATAGACGCTCTGTTGTGCTACCAAATGTTGTTCATTCTAGCTAACATTTTGGCTCCCATTAACCATCCCCACTTTATTCCCCCCTACGACTCTTCCCATCCTCCAATAACTGTCATTCTAGTCTACCTCCAGGAGATCAATTGTTTTTAATATTCAGCTTTCACATATGAATGCGAACATGCAAGGTCTGTCTTTCTCTGCAGGGCTTATTTCATTTGATATAATGTTCCCCAGTTCTATGCATGGTGTTGCAAATAGCAGGCTCTCGTTCTTTTTGTGACTATTTAATAACCCATCAGGTATACATACCCCCATTTTTCTACCCATTCATCCACTGAGAGACACTTAGATTAATTCCATATTTTGGCTATTGTAAACAGGCTGCAATAAACATGGAGTGCAGATATTTTAGCAATATCCTGAATTCCCATCCTTTGGATATATAACCAGCAGTGGGATTACTGGGTCAAATGTTAGCTCTATTTTCAGTTTATGGATAAACTTCTATATCATTTTCCACAGTGGTTGCACCACGTGATATTCCCACCAACAGGATATGAGGGTTTCCCTTTCTCTATAGCCTTGCCCCATTATTTTAATTATCAAGAAAAAAGCTATTTCCATTTTTGAAAATAAGTTTGGCATAAAAACTGTAAAAAATTGGTAAAAAATATTTTTTAAATAAAATAGAACGCTTCCTAATTCATAAGAAAAACATTAAGATCCCAATATAAATGGGCAAATGCCACAAATTCACAAAATTGGATATTCAAATAACTAATAGTTACGTTCTAAAAGTTCAGCCTTGGCAGGGCATGGTGGCTCATGCCTATAATCCTAGCATTCTGGGAGGCCGAAGCAAATGGGTAGCTTGAGCTCATGAATTCGAGACCAGCCTGAGCAAAAACAAGACCCCGTCTCTACTAACTGAAAAACTGAGGCAAGAGGATCACTTGAGCCTAAGAGTTGGAGGTTGCTGTGAGCTATGACGCCACAGCACTCTACTCAGGGCAACAGCTTGAGACTCTGTCTCAAAAATAAATAAATAAAATTTCAGCCTTACCAGAAAAAGACATGTTTGTTAAATCAGTGAGACACCATTGCCGTCCCCACTTTCATCAAATCAATAAGTTGTCTTTTAAATTATGTTACTTAACAAAGCCAGGGAGACAGAGCCTTCACATACCACTTCTGAGAGTGTAAACAGATAACAAAATTTCTGGAAAGCAAAGCAATCTTTTTTTTTTTTTTTTTGTGACAGAGTCTCACTATGTCACCCTCTGTAAAGGGCTATGGAGTCACAGCTCAAAGCAGGGTTTAAGGTCTTGGATTTAAGCGATTCTCTTGCCTCAGCCTCCCAAGTAGCTGGGACCACAGGAGCCCACCACAGCACCCGGCTATTTTTTGGTTGCAGTTGTCACTGTTGCTTGGCAGGCCTGGGCTAGATTTGAACCCGCCAGCTCCCACGTATGTGGTTGGCGCCCTAGCCGCTGAGCTACAGGCACCAAGCCAGGAAAGCAATCTTTTAATAGACTAAGAATCACCAAAATATCCATATTCATCTACCCTTTAATTTGAAGTCTAGGAAATAATTCAAAAATTTAACCACAAAGATGTTCATCATGTTATTTATAATAATGCAAAACTGAAAATATCCTAAATATTAACGCTTGAATGCTGAATGATTAAACTGTGACATGAAGTTTTGTGATGGTGAAATGTGATGTTAATTTCTATTGCAAAATTAAATTATGTAAATATTACAGTGCCAGCCAGTGTCCAAAAAGTGATTGATATCTCTGTCTGGAACAGTTCAGGGTAGGGCGGTTTCTTTTTTTTCCAGCTTCATTCTTTTTTTCTTTTTCAAATTTTGTACATATACTGCATCTATTTCTGTCATCAAAAGAAATGCTATTAAAAATACAAATTGAAATGAGGAGATCATCCTCAGGGATAGCTGGGAAACCACAATGTGGCAAAAAAAGTGTCACAGAGTCAGAGGTACATTTCCTTTTGGTACTATGTAATGTCCCAGGGTCTGGATGTACCACTGTTTGTTGACCCATTCATTCACGGCAGGATATCCTGGTTGCTTCCAGGTCTGGGCAAGCTCTATTCATAACTGCTTGCCCAATTGCTTGCCTATGGAAAGATGGAGCTATGGGTCAGAGGGAGAAATAGAGACTGAGAACCAGAATTAATGATCAGTGCTTGAGAATTTGGTGCCAGTGACTCCTGAATCTTGCCCATTCCCACCTCCAACTGTCCACCCATGTGAACTCAATACATTCTTTTCTCTCTAAAAGCCAATTTGAGGTTACTCACAATCAAGAGAGTTGTGACTAATATACCACCCCATAATCAAGCCCTACGAGGCAACCGTAAGGCATTCTTATTACTACAGGTACCTTCAGGCCAGTGTGTCCTGAGTGCTTCTGCCTGGCCTGTCTGCATTCATGTGGACAACAATGAGTGAAAGAGGAAAAGATAATTACACCTGGGTAGTAGGTGTGCACCGGGACTTCCCTGGGCAAACTGGTTCCTATGGATACCTAGGTTAGAGTTGGAGTGAAGAAGGATGTTGGGGAAAGAGGCTGAGGACATGAGGGACACATCTGTGCCTGGGCTCACACTGGACACTGTCCTCTGTCCAGCCTCCAGATTTCCTTGAGGCGACCCTTGCAGAGATGGGAGAACAACCCCCCAGAGAGCCCTCTGAAAGCACCTGTCCCCGGGCTTCTGTCTATTGACCCAGATGTTTAGATCCAATTTAACCAGACCCTGAAGGAAGGGCTCATGGAGCAGGCCAGTGACTGGACTGACAACTTGATGCAGGACATTAGCAAGGCCTCCAGCAAGAAGTAAAACAGTGAATTCTTTTTTGCCACCAGCAAACGAGGTCTCCAAGCGCAAGATATTTTTACAGATAATCAGCTTTCTTGTGTTTCTCTTCCAATGTCTTTATACCTTGGTCAGTCTCTATGTGGCCTGTAGAGTGGCTAAAAACTGGTGGATTGAGATGACAACAATAACACAGGTTTTGTCAGTGTCACTCCTGTGGCTTTGGGCTAGTCCCTGCCTGCTCCTTGGAAGGGCAACAGTAGTATTTACCTTGTAAGTCTGTAATCGAGGGGTAGAGGTAAAACAGGCAGCCCCCCACCCAGGGCTGACTGGCCTTGGTGAAAGTAGTTACTGTATGACATCCAGTCGCTTAGTTAATCAGATGGTGAGACACAGTAGGCTGACCTTTGCCAGCTTTACAGATGAGTAAACAAAGGAGCAGAAAAGCAAATAGCCCTTTGGCCAGCATCCCTTCTTTAATAAATCACTGCTTAGTTCCTTTAGAGTAAGACTCTAGTCTTTAGAAATGCTCCCTGGAAAGATACTATAATTATCTTTTTTGTTATCTACCAAAAAAAAAAAAGAGAGAGAGAGAGAGAAGGTCATGCTAAGCAGAGAGTTGTGCTAAGATTGTATGTGTACATTTTGAAGCATTTCTGAAGTTTTCTTATCTATAAACGAACTGCCAAACTATAGAACTACTAAGAGAACTAACCTGTTCCTTGAATCAAAGTTTCATTCACAAGTTACTAATTGGCTTCTATGAAAGCAATTTCAGGATGTATGACCAGAGCCTTACCCCTCATCTCAGATGCATCTGGGATTCTTTCTTTAGAACAGATGTATAACGATGTTCCTCATGGACATCCTCACTAGTTCATGAAATAGTGAAAAGTTGCAAACAGCCTAAAGGCCCCAGCATGGGGTGGTTATGTAAGCCCAGCCTACATTTTGGTTTATCCATACAGTTGACCCTG
>CAUYON010108242.1:0-64237 GCA_963573935.1 Arctocebus calabarensis
ACAGCCCAGGTCATGCATGGTACCATTTGCAGTTGAGAAAAGTAAACAAATGTTAAGTATGAAGTATTAAGTCTTAACTGAATAGAATTAACTGTAGTACATAATAATTATTCCTTTAATAATTCCACAGTTGGCTCGGCGCCTGTGGCTCAACAGGCTAAGGCGCCAGCCACGTACACCTGAGCTGGTGGGTTCGAATCCAGCCTGGGCCCGCCAAACAACAATGACGGTTGCAACCAAAAAATGGCCGGGCGTTGTGGCAGGCACCTGTAGTCCCAGCTACTTGGGAGGCAGAGGCAGGAGACTCGCTTGAGCCCAGGAGTTGGAGGTTGCTGTGAGCTGTGATGCCATAACACTATCCAGGGTGACAACTTGAGGCTCTGTCTCAAAAAAAAAAATAAAAAAATAAAAAATAATTCCACAGTCACCTCCTGTTACTATTGCAGTGAGCTCAAGTGTCCTGACTCTCCTCTTAAAATTCCGTATGAGGCTGAGCCTCTCCGTGTGAACAGTTCATCTCTCCAGTAGATTGCATATTGCAGTGAAAAGTGCTGTCCCCTGATTCTTGCATATTTTTCATCATTTTTAGTGCAATACTGTAAAACTCAAATAACACCATGGGGTCCATATGAAATACCACTAGTGACGCTGGAAGTGCTCTCAGGGAAAGGCCACAGCAATACAAGTTCAAGGTGAATTGCCTGATCGCACTGCAGGCTGAGGTCTGCTGCTGCAGCTCACAGTTCCAGGCATAGGATTCCCCTTGTAGACAGACAACATACAATTACAGGATCAGCATATACAGGATAGTATAGTAAAAGTATTTTTTTCTTTCTTATGATTTTCTTAATAGCATTTCCTTTTCTCTAGCTGATTGTCAAATACAGCACAGGATATGCATGACAGACAAAATATATATTAATCAACCATGCGTGTTCCTGGCACGGCTTCTGGTCAACTGTAGGCTATGAGGTTACATTTGGGGAAGTCAAGTTACACTCATTTTTTTTTTTAAGTTTTTAAATAAACTTTCAATTTTAGAATACTTTTAGATTTACAAAAAAAGATGTGAAAATAGCATAGAGACTTCCCATATGCTCCACACTCATTTTTTCCTTGTCATTAACATTTTACATTAGTGTGCTACATTGGTCACTGTTACTGAATCAATACCAATACATCATTATTAATTCAAGTCTGTGCTTTCTCAAATTACCTTCATTTTCACCTAAGGTCCTTTTTCTGTTCCAGGATCCTATTAAGAATCTAGACATCATTGTTCATAGCCTTCTTTTGGCCTGTGACTTGTTTCCAGAGAGTACCACGTGAAAAGGGTCATTTCACAGTAGAAAAATACACACTTGCATTTTCAGGGGCATGAGGGTTGCTGCCCTTAAGTTGTTCAAGGGTCAACTGTATTTACCTCACAGGGGCAACGAGAATTTAAATGAGTGGATATGTGTAAAGCTTGGAGAAGAATGCTGAGACCACAGTGCCAAATAAGTGTTAGCTTTTATTGTAATTATATTCCTGTAGTCTACTTTTTCAGTGAGTTCATGTTTAAGGTGGTTGGGGTTAAAGTATTATTGTTAATAATTTTTACAAATATTGAAAGTTAGGTGGATTTTCCCATTTTCTTCTGACAAATGTATTTGTGTAGACATACTTTTTACTATGGGCATATGCATATATGAGTATGTATACAGCGAGTTTTAAAAAGTATGTGCTTGTTAATTTCTGTATTTCTCAATCATGGATTGATTTTTCTTTCCCAGTAATGCTGAAAATATTCCACTTATGGGGCAGGTTCTTTCTCATCTTCATCCATACGGATAGAACGCATTCCAAATGTGGGAAGAATTTCAGCGAAGGTGTGAGCCCACAGAGTTTCCTTTATATTAGGGCCAAAAGAACAGTTTAATTTTCTTTTTGTTATGTTCCAAAACACATTTAAAACTGTTTGGGGAATATCACCATAAAATCAAAGGACTCTTACTTACCTTCAGCACCTCCTACACATAGCTAATTAAAAAGACTGCAAGACAAGAAGCAGACAAGAATCAAACTATACATTACATATTTTTATTAATAACATACAAATGATCTTTATTAAACCTGCATTTTCTATGAGTAATAATCTCACCCACTGGTTTGTTCCCTTGTCCAGGAGCTCCAGAGGGGATGCAAATGCCCTGGAATTTTAATGGCTTAACAGACTTTTCTTTCTTCTCTCTCATTATTTTGCAGCCTCTCTATCTTCTCCCACTTTCCAGGACCTTGAGAAAAACCCACGTTTCTTCTGGCTTCTGTATGAGGCTGGGATCCTAGGGACAAGTCTTGCCATTTAAGAAAAGATCTCAAATCCAAATCCATATAAACTGCAAAAGTCTAAATTAAGTTTCTATTTGGTCCATTTTCATTGCTCCCTTCCTTACCCAATTTTGTGAGTATATATTTTTCCTGTGATTATTTTCTTAAAGTCTTTATCCCACAATGGATGCAAGCTCTTGAGACAGTGCCTGCCTTTTTCATGTCCCTCACCAGAACTAACCACTCCTCTGACAAGTGGCAGATTCTTTCTGATTTGGGGTGTGTGGTGTGTGTGTCCAAAATGCAAAAGCTAGGGGTTTATGATCATAGTTTAAGGTTTCTTCTGCATTAAATTGAAAAATAATTTTTATGCATTACAATTGGCCTTTTCAGGTGTACACTTTCACGTATGTGATGAATGTATGGGTTCACGTAATCTTTACTATAATCAAGATGAAGAACGGTTACATCCCTCCCCAAAATTCCTTCATGCCTTTCTGCACTCAACCCCCTACGGCACTTTCACCTCTAACTCTCAGCAACTGCCAATCTGTGTACTTTTCCTCTAATATGGCCTCTTCTAGAACCTCATATGAGCCGCATGGCACACTGGGTAGTCTTTGGGGTCTGGTTCCTTCCATACAGCATGATGCTTTTGAAATTCATCCATGTTGTTTATATATGAGTAGTTTGTTTTTAATTCCTGAGAAGTAGTAGATTCTTTTTTTTTTTTGAGACTATACTTTAAAAAAATTGCAATTAGTATGGGTACATAATGGTTGCATCATAGTTATGCAATTCCTCCAGTTCTCTTCATTTCGCTCAGGATGGCTTTGGCTATTCAGGGTCTTTTGTGGTTCCAGGTAATTTTTTTCTATTTCCGTGAAGAATGTCCTTGGTATTTTGATGAGAATGGTGAGGAATCTATAGAATGCTTTGGGTAGTATGGACATTTTAACAATATCAATTCTTCCAACCCATGAGCATGGAATATTTTTTTCCTTTCTTTTTTTTTTTTTTTGTGTGTGTGTCCTCTTTAATCTTTATAGCTTTCATTAGAGATCTTTCACTTCTTTGGTTAGGTTGATTCCTATATTTGTAGCTATTACCCATGGGATTACTTTATTGGTTTCCTTTTTACATTGTCTACTGTTGACATATAGAAATGCTACTGATTTTCGTACGTTGATTTTGGATCCTGTAACTTTGATGAATATGTTTATTAGTCCTCATTGATCTTGGATAGAGTCTTTAGGTTTCTTTAGATATAAGTTCAGATGGTCTATAAATAAGGATAATTTGACTTCTTCCTTTCCATGTTGGATGCCCTTTATTTTTTTCTCATGACTGATTGCTCTTAGCTAGAATTTCCAGTAATACGTTGAATAACAGTGGTGAAAGTGGGAATCTTTGTCTTGTTGGAGAATCTTAGAGGAAAGAAAGGCTTTTGGTTTTTCCCCATTAAGTATGATTGTCACTGTGGGTCTGTTATATATATCTTTTATGCTATTGAAGTAAGTTCCTTCTCCACCCAGTTTTTTGAGAGTTTGTATCATGGAGGGATATTGAACCATCCTGTGTCACTTGGATGAATCCCACTTGATCATGATGAATGATCTCTTTAATGTGTTGTTGAATTCAGTTTGCTAGTATTTTGTTGAGAATTTTTGCATTTATGTTCATCAGAGTTATTGGCCTATACTTTCTTTTTGTTGTTGTCATTGAGTGTTTGTTTAGTTTTGGTATTAGGGTGACACAGGCTTTGTAGACTGAATTTGGGGGTTTTCCCTCCTTCTCAAGTTTTTGGGATAGTTCAAGTAGGACTGGTATTAGTTCTTTGAATACTTAGTAAAATTCATGGGCTTTTCTTTGAGGGGAAATTTTTTATTACTGTTTCTATCTCATTACTTGGTGGTGGTTTATTTAGGTGTTTGATTTCTCCCTGGTTCAAACTTGTAGGTTGTATGTGTCTAGGAATTTATCTTGTTCTTCTAGTTTTCCAATTTATTTATTTATTTATTTATTTATTTATTTATGTTGGGGATTCATTGAGGGTACAAGAAACAATGTTACACTGGTTGCATTTGTTGGGTAAAGTCCCTCTTACAATTGTGTTTTGCTCCCAAAAGGTGTGGCACACACCAAGACCCCACCCCCCTCGCTCCTTCCCTCTCTCTGCTCTTCCTTTTCCCAACCCTCCCTCATTCTTTCTCTCTCTGGTCTCCCCTTCCCTCACTCCCTAGTTTTTCAATTTATTGCAACAGGATTGCTCGTAGCAGTCTCTAATGACCCTTTGACTTCTGCAGTATCAGTTGTAATGTTCCTTTTTCATCTCTTATTTTATTTATGTGAATCTTCTTTTTTTTCCCCCTTAGTCTGGCTAAAGATGTGTGAATTTTCTTTATCTTTTCAAAAAGACTTTGTTTTACTGATCTTTTGTATATTTTTGTTTGTTTCAGTTTCATTTATTTCTGCACCAATCTTTATTATTCCTTCTACTAATTTGGGGGTTGGTTTTGGTTTGCTTTCATTTTTTTTTAATTCTTTGTGATGCATTATTAGGTTGCTTATTTGATGTCTTTTTACTTTTTTGATGTAGGAACTTATTGCTATACATTTTTCTCTTTATTACTGCTTTTGCTGTATCCCTCAGGTTTTGATATGCTGTGTTTTCATTTTCATTTGCTTTGAGAAATTTTTTGCATTTTCTTTTCAATATCATCATTGACTCACTGTTCATTCAGGATATTGTTTAATATTCATGTGTTTGTATTATTTCCAATATTCTTATTGACTTGTAGTTTTATTCCATTGTGATCAGAGAAAATATTTGGTATGATTTCAGTTTTTTTGAACTTTTTAAGATTTGCTTTGTGAAAAAAAACAACATTCCCCAGGTGGAAGGTTTATTCAAGGAAATAATAAAAAGAACTTTACAAACATGGGAAAGATATTAATAGTCAAGCACAAGAAGGTCATAGAACATAAAGCAGATTTAACCCAAATAATGTGGTGTATGTTTTTTTCTCATGTGGGCAAGTAGTTGTTCATCTACTGGTTTCTTATCGGTACATTGGATACTCACTTTTCCATTTCATGATACTTTACTAAGGAGAATGTTCTTCAATTCTACCCAGGTTAATATGAAAGCTGTAAAGTCTCCGTCTTTCCATAGTTTATATATACCACAGTTTGTTAATCCATTCATGGGTTGGTTGGTGTTTGGGTCGATTCCATATCTTGGTATTGTGAATTGAGCTGCAATAAACATTCTGGAGTAAATGTCTTTGTGGTGAAATAATTTAAAATCAAGTTGGGGGAGGGAGAGGAAGAAGAAGAACAGGGAGGAGGGAGGGGATTGGTAAGCTCTCGCCCAATGGGCACAGTGTAAGGGTATTCACTTCCTGGATGAAGGGCGTAACTATTACTTGGACTCTAACTAACAAATGTAAGCAATGTAGCCTAATCATGTATAACCTCAGATTAATCTGAAATTAAAAAAAAGAATATGTAATACAGCCACAAAAGTATAAATAAAATATATCTTACAGTTAAAAAAATGTGATGTATGTATACCAAGAAGTTATTTTTTATTATAAGCTTTGACTATTTAAAAAATCACATTATTCATGTTTTTGTGGTTGAGTTTAAATATTCCTTATATATTCTGAACATATTCATGTTTATATATATTATGAGATATATGATTTATAAATATCTTCTCCTGTCTTCTAATTTATGAACATGACTGTCTTTCCATTTTTTAAAGTTTTCTTTAATTTCTTTCAATGGTACTTTTTAGTTTTCAGTGTACAAGTGTTGTTATCTCTTTGATTAAACATATTCTTAAGTATTTTGTTCTTTTGAAAGCTATAGTAAATGGAATTTTGTCTTAATTTTATTTTTAGACTGTTCATTGCTAGTATACAGAATTGCAATTACTTTTATATATTGATTTTATAGTCTGCCATCTTGGTGAACTTGTTTATTAATTATAATGGTTTTTCTTGTGTGAATTCCTTTTTATATAAGAACTTTTTATGTACAAGACCATGTTATTTGTGAATAGAGATAGTATCTCTTTCTTTCCATCTGAATGCTTCTTTTTCCTTGCCTGACTGCCTTGTCTAGAACCTTCACTACAATGTTGAATAGCAGTGGTGAGAACAGACATTCACATTTTGTTTCTGATTTTAGGGGTATAATTTTCAGTCTGTCAATGTTAAATATGTTATCTGTGAATTTTCATACCTGCTTTTCATCAGATTAAGGAAGTTTCCTTCTATTCCCAGTGTGTCTGATATTTTTATCTGGAAAGGGTGTTGGGTTTTATCAAATGCTTTGTCTGTGTCTTTTGATATGATCATGTGTTTTGTGTCTGTCATTTTATTAATATATTACATTATATTGATCAGTTTTTCCTATAATTAATAAACCTGAATTCCTAGAATAAATCCCACTTGCTCATGGTGTATAATTCTTTTCATATGTTGCTGTTTTTGTCCTGCTAGATTTTGTTAAGGACTTTCGTGTCTATGCTCTTAAAAGATATTGGTCTCTAGCTTTCCTGGAATAGCTTTGTCAGTTTCCAGACTGCTCGCATAATACTGGCCTCACAGAGTGAGTTGGGAAGTGTTCTCTCCTCTTCTATATTTTGGAAGTGTTTGTGAAGGACTGGTGTCAAATCTTCTTTAAAGCTTGGTAGAAATTACCAGTGAATCCATCTGCACCTTTGAGTTTTCTCCTTTTTTCTTGGTTATTAACAGTTTAGCTCAATAAAGATGTGTCAATTTTGCTGTTTTCAAAGACCAACTTTTAGTTTCATTGATAGTCTCTATTGTTTTTCTATTCTCTACATAATTTATTTTTGCTCTAACCTCTAACCTTCCTTTCTTCTGCTTGATTTGGGTTTGGTTTGCTCTTTTTTTCTTCTAGTCTCTTAAAGTGGAAGTTGAGGTAATTTCTTTGATATCTTTCTTTCTTTTAAAACAGAAAATTTTCTTTTTCATTCTCTTGTGGTCAGAGAACATACTTCATATGATTTCAATCTTTTTAAAGTTATGGAAAGCCGATTTATGGCCTAAGACACGGTTTATCCTGGAGTATGTTCTAAGTGCGTTTGAAAGGAATGTGTATTCTGGTGGTGTTTATATGGAGTGTTTGATCAATGTCTGTTAGATCTAGTGGGCTTATAATGTCAATGGCTTCCATTTTTTGGTTGAGTTTCTGCCTAGTTCTAGGTTTAGCTGTTTTTCATGGCCACTTCCATCAAGGTTATTACAGAAGGTGGAAAGGCAGAAGGGGAACAGGCAAATTAAAACTCCAAAGAGTTTATTGTTCTTATTATGGGTCAGCCATTGTGTTAAATAAATGCTTTTCAGATTGTTATAAGCCTTTAGATGATTTCCAGAGTTTTGAACAAAATGTTGATTTGATAATTTTCCCCACATTCTCATTTGTTTTATAGAGGAACATATTTTGGAGGACTTTTACCCCCACCACTCTCACTGGTGTTCCAGGAGTGAGAGTTTTCAGGGTAGGAGGTGATGGCTGATCTGAACCACTCCTTTGTGTTTCTTTGTTTTTTTGTGCTTTTTGTAACCACCCGCTAATAAATACATTCTAAGTATATAAATCAATTTTACATAAGGCTGATTAAATAAAAATATAGTTGAGGACCATATTTTCAGAATTATCCAGGAGGTATAGAATTATCCAGAATACAGATTATTGGACCCCATCGGGTCTATTTAACTAGCTTTTCAATGGGGAGAATTTAACACCTTATATTTTTCACAAACTCCCATGTTATTTATGTATATGTATAGGCTAAAATTGGAAAATTACTGCCATATGGTACTCTATAATTGATATAATTCAGTGCTAACATAGGAGATAATGAGTTGTAAACTGAATTTCGAGCATCTTGAAATTCAGGAACAGGAGTTTTGGCAGATAATTAATTACTTTCCTTATTATCAAGAACAATAACTCAATATTGCCTCTACATAAATATATGAAGATATCTAAGAGTTGTGTTACTAAGCATTTACCATCGGCTTTCACCTTATCATTTAATTCTCAAGGGTATGACTTTTTACCCCTACTTTAAAGGTGAAGAATTGCCCAGGATCAGGGGACTAACAAATAAAAGAACCAGAATTTTAAAAGAAGTATCCCTGATGCTAAATCCCATGTTCTTTCTGCTTTATCTTCTTGGTGCTCTTAAATTAAATCTTTATTATTCTTAGAAGGGTACAGATGAAACTTACTCTACATGCAGGATACAAATGTCTTCATACAATAACTAAGGGAGTGCCAGGAAGGCTCTGTTAAACAGTTTGATGAAAATGTTTCAGATTGTATATAAAACCAGCACATTGTACCCCATGATTGCACAAATGTACACAGCTATGATTTGATAAAAAAAATTAAATCTTTATTAGACATTTTTGCTTGAATGTAATGATTATTTTGCCAGTGGATTGATAATGCTTATTTATTTCAATTTCTTCCTCAAAACTTTAGCACATTACATGTTTTTTTTTTAACCTCTCTGTAATGCAATCTAACATCTCTTTGTCTGAAAGTTACAAAATAATTGGTGAATAAAATTACTCCTGTGGCACAGGCACGGAATGTGGAATGCATAATCAAGGAAGTGAAATTACTTGGACCTTCTGTGTGGGCTGAGGGCTGAATTTCACAGAGACTCTAAAATGAAGGTGAAAGAAAGGAATTAAGGCCTTTGAGCAAATAAAATCAAATAGTTCAAAGAAAAGGAAATTACTTTTCAGATTAATAGAGATGAGCTGGCATGCACATGCTAAACACCCTCGTATTTTCAAATGACTGTATGTCATTTTCTCAAGGCTGTGGGCGATGGGTGTATACCTTCCAAGATGATTTCAAAAGAACAGATTTTCTCAATGAGCTAGTCTGCATTTCCTAGTGCAACTTCTTAGCTATGGGGTTATTTCTTAGAATTCTGAAATAAGTCATCACTTTTCAAATGGAGAGAACATGGCACAGAGGGGTGCCCTGTAGCCCCAGACAAACCTAGGAAATTGGATGTTCTGCTTCTGAGTCTTTTAGAGCTGTCAGCTGATGATTTTGATCTCACCCCTTCCATGTCTATGCAAAATTCCTGAGATCAATTGCATAAGATAGAGGACTCAAGAGAAGTTCTGCTGTGTTGATTTAATGTTGTGTTCTGAAGTTTATCAAACTGGTTCATTTACAGGCACATATTCCTTAGTTAATAACACTTATTTATTTATTTAAGACAGAGTCTCACTCTGTTGCCCTAGGTAGAATGCTGTGGCATCATCATAGCTCACAGCAACCCCTCCTGGGCTCAAGTGATCCTCATGCCTGAGTAGCACCCACCACAATGCCAGGCTAGTCGTTATATTTTTAGTAGAGATGGGGTCTTGCTCTTGGTTAGGCTCATCTTGAACTCCTGAGCTCAAGCAATCCTCTTACTTCAGCCTTCCTAGTAGCTGGGCCCACAGGTGCCTACCACAATGCCCAACTAGTTTTTCTATTTTTAGTAGAGGCACTGTCTCACTTTGCTCTAGCTGGTCTCGAACTCCTGAGCTTAAGGGATCCACCTGCCTCAGCCTCCCAGAGGGCTAGGATTAAAGAAAGGAGACACTGTGCCCAGCCTGATCCCAATTTTTAGACAACTCGACTCAGAACTCTTTCAAAGGAGGGAGTGTGTCTCCTTAAGCCTCGTACTACCAAAACCTACCACAGCACCGCGCATACAGTGTTTGAGGAATGAATGAATGCACAGCTGGAGCCTATCAATGAGATACAGATTCATAGATTATGCACGTCTCTTCTCATTTGTTCTCTACCTCTTGCTTTACTTGAAAACAGAATTTTTAAAAATTTAGATACTTTTCCAGTAAGTATAAAGGTAAAAAACAAAAATCAATGTACCTACCTAGCTTGAAAAAAAAGTTTTAATTAACAACTCCAGAGTATCCAAACTCCTTTTCTTTTAGTTTATCATTTAGTCTAGTGCTTTTATATTAAAAATAATTGTGCCTGGTGTCATTATTAAAATGTTACTCTTTTTAATGGAGTGGGTACAACAAATTTCTGTTTAAAGCAACAATAACCCTTGGGCAGTGGCTGTGGTTCAAAGGAGTAGGGCACTGGCCCCATATGCCAGAGGTGGCAGGTTCAAACCCAGCCCCGGCCAAAAACTGCAGGGAAAAAAAAAAAGCAACAATAACCCTTATTTATGGGCTGTAAGGGATAAGGGATATGACGTCAGGGTCAAACAGGCTTGTCCCCTCAAAATACTATAATCAAATCTAAATGGGAGTTTGAACAGCTTTCCCTCAAAAAGCGTATATAATATTCCATGGTATACATGTACCACGTGATCTCTCTTTTTATCAGTGAAGTCATTAAAAGTCCATCAGATCAATTGGGCTCTGACATAACATTAAAAATGCTCCTGGGTGAAATCTCCTATTACTCCTATAACTGGTGTAAGTTCAAAGAGACTCATAATGAAATCTTGTCCCACCTGTGTCAGCTCCTCAACTTAACAATGAATATTAAAATCCAGGTGGCACGTGCTGGATTCATCACTGAACATCAAAATCGGAACCTGGAAGGCCGGTGTTGAGAGCCTATTTCAAAGAGAATTTAATATCCAACAGGTGAGAAATCCCTCAATGTTCCATATTTAAACTTATCAGGTTATCCAATTGTATGTTCATAGTTGCCAGCTTTCCTGTATCCATTGTGAAAGACGAATATCTCTACTCTTATCCCCCCTCTTCTTCAACATCCCTTTGTGTATGATTTCAGTGTTCACATCCTCTTTATTGGACCTTTCCCACTTTACATTTAAAATAAAGGAAGAATAAAATAAGATTCTCTACCTGTATCTGTGGCACACACTATCTTGCCACTCTCCTTTATAGCTAAGCTAAGTTTCTGGAAATAACAGCTGGTATGGTATTTGCTACCTCCATGTCCACACTTCATGCTCAATCTCTCTCTGGCTTTTGCCTTATCTTTACATTGTAATTGTGCTGGCCATGACTGCCAAGAATTGATTCATCACTAAATCAAATGCACTTTGTTTCATATGTATTTTATTTTGACCTCTTCTATAGCATTGTTGATTATTACCTCTTTCTTGATACCCTCTCCACACTTAGTACATTAGGGTTCTCCAGAAACCTGATGTATCTCCAGAAAGATAGATCCATAAAGAAGAGAAGTCATTATGGGAATTAATTGGCTTGATTAGGGAGGGAAGCTGAGAAGCCTTGCAACAGGCTGTCTGCAACCTAGAGACCTTAGAATGCTGATTGCTTCACTCAGTCCAAGTCCATAGACCTCAGAATAAGTGAAGCTGGTAGTCTAGCTCCCCAACTGCGTCCAAAGACCTGAAAACTAGAATGATGGGGAATGGTAGTGTAAGTCCTCAAGTCCAAAGGTGAGGGATCCTGGAGTATTGTTCAAGGACAGGAGAAGAAGAGGGTATCCAGCTTCAGCAGATAGATTAACATATCTCCTTTTCTCTCTTTTTGTTCTTTTTGGGCCCCCAGCTGACTGGATGATGCCTGTCTACATAGATGGTGGATCTTCCCTATATAGTCCACTCAGACTCACATGCTAATCTTCTCTGAAAACATTTTCACAGACACACTCAGAAATAAGGCTTCACAGGTTTCTATGTACGACTTAACCAGTCAAGTTGATGCCTAACCATCACACTTAGGTTCCACCACCCTGCTCCCTGATGTTTTTTCACCTGCAGATTCTACCTTGTCATCTAACACTTATTTGTTGCTGTTGTGTTCTCCATATTTCACACTCTACCTAATGCCTCTCAGTGACTTCATTCATTTCTAGAATTTTAACTACCACTTATTTTCTAGTACACGTCGGTACTACCAAAGATCTTTTTCATGAATTTCATGGTTCTATATTCAATATATACTGAGAATCTCTTCCTTGATTTGGTACCTCAAACGTGACATACATGAAAACAGATTCTCTGTTTTATCCCATCTGTTTCTGATCCTTTCTTTTATCAGTATGAACTTAGAGAATGGTTCCAGCATCCCCTAAATATCTATAGTCATAAATTTAATTCATTTTTGAATCCTAATCTTCTTACATTCAACCTTCAAAGCCTATCATTTCTCTCTAAAATATTTTTAATGTACTTCTTTCCAGTAAGATCACAACTACTTTTTCTTTTGGTAACTAAAAAAGTATTCTAAATAGGTCTCCATTCTATCCATCACATTGCTACCAAAGCACTTATTCTAAAAAGAAATTGGAAAACATTTCAAACTTTTCAGCAAGGCATAAAAGAGCCTTTATAATTTGGATGCTATTTGCTTCAGCAGACTTTCTCTAACTATTCTCAAAATATTTTTGGCAGACATCCTTTCTGCAAGATTTACCAAAACCTTTCATATGCTAATAGAAAGAAACTTAGAGGATACTGTGGTAGGCAACATTTCTGAAACATATTTCATTATAGAACACTTTTTCTTTTTTCATAGAACACTTAATAAAATTTTTTTAGAACCAGTAGCATTTGAGAAAATGATACAATAGCCTATTTTTGTCTAGATTTTATCATTAGGGTTAATATTGTAAAAGTATTAAAAGCAATAATAAAAAATACACTTCAGAAGACACTTAACATTGAAGGGTAGATTCCATATCTACTCTTGTGGATAACTTGTCACAAACATGATGCCTTTGAGATAATTTCAATAATTTCATTAATTTTAATCAAATAAATGAGAAGAATATCATGTTTGTCTAGATTTATCAATAACAAAAACTCAGATATTCTATAAAAACTTCTTTACATTACCCAGAAATGGAAGTCTTGTTTTAATCATTCCCTACCCTTAGAGACAAAATAGGAAATAAAGCAATATTTTTTCATCTTTCAACTGTAGCTCAAGATTTTAGGCATCTAATGCATCTAATACTTTAGATACTTTTACCTTATGTGGAAGAATGTGAATACTCCCATTGGTGAAAGTAGGTCACAAGGCAGAAGTTTTATTGCCTAATACACATAATGTTAATTTCTATTTACTGGCCAATTTTTCTGAACAAACATAGTTATTAAATTGAGAGTTGCATTTTCTGCATTAAAGGCAATGGATAAGTGGTTAATGAATTTTTCTAAAAGCATGACCTCTGCCCTACTGTGTCTAATTGTTGTGGTACTTTCTGTTTGAGATTTTATCTGAGAGCTGCAAACTACATTGAAGTTTTCTTAAGAGAGAAACTTCTGCTTTGAAAGAGACAACACATGCTGCAGAGAGACAAGCTTTCTTGATTTGTAGACACTTAAAACAATCTATATGTTATAAAAACAAGTGATATAAGAGGCAGAGAAATAGAAAGTGAAAGAATCCCAGATCTGGATGCTGCTGCCTAGCTTCTGAATTGCTGACAGACAATGATAAAAGTTCTGTTAATTGTGTCCACAACCTTGTCACTAACCATCTGTGCTGACAGTTTTTCTCTCTCTCTATATATATTTTTTTACATGAAAAAGTGCTATTTTAAATTTCACTTTCCTTGTAAAGTTGAAGTGTTAAAAAAGAAAACAAAACCCATAGGTGCTTAGGCTTTTTTACCCAAGAATATTCCTTCACATATCTTTCTTAGGAAACTATCATTTTTCTTTGTCAGCATTCAGATCTATTTTTGTAGTAAGACAACAAAAAATAGAAGTGCATAAAAGAAAGAGTAAAGAATAAAAATCAAGCAAAACTTGCCCTCCACTTTCACTAAGATTATCCGGCTCATTCATCTAAAGAACATAAATACATCTTTCCTTGTCTATAAAGTCATAATAAAACCCAGTGGTTTATTGAAAAACCATTGCTGGCCTATTTTTTTTTTTATCAAGAGAACACATATACCGAGAAGATGAAAAATTACTTTATCATAAAGTCTTTTGCACTGGATTGTTTATCACAACTCAATTTACAATCGCCAAGATGTAGAAACAATCTAAATCTCCATGAACTCAGGAATAGATAAACAAACTGTGGTACATGTACACCATGGAGTACCATTCAGCCATAAGAAAAGAGGGTGACTTTATATCTTTTATATTAATTTGGATGGAGCTGAAGCATGTTCTTCTTAGTATAAAGCATCATAAGAATGGAAAAGCAAGTATCCACTGCACTCACTACTAATACAAAGCCAGTAGATGATCTAATACACGCCCACATAGGAGAACAACTCAATTCAAGTTGAGGGGAAGGAGTATGGGGGAGGGGAGAGAAGGGAGGAGGAGAGATTGTTGTGCTTCCACTTATTGGGCACAATGTAGGGGTATTCACACACCTTTTGGGTGTAGGACTCAACTATAAGATACACTCCACCTAACAGATTCAAGTAACGGATTTCTGGTTTTTTGTATCCTCACATTAACCTGAAATCAAAAAAACTATCTAAGTAAAATAAAATAAAAGAGAGGATATGACTAACTCAAAACTGATGCCTGTACCTTACAGTAGCTTATTATTCAAAGAGGCAATAAGAATGCGGGTGAGTATGTAGACTACCCACCAAGAGAATAAACTGAGGGAAGAAGCCCACACTTCAACAGACGAGCAGTTAATGATCATGCAGAGACATGTTTCTTTCTTTCAGACATCAGTGGGATGCTCTGTGAGGACTCTGTTATTATTACGGCTTTAGGTTTCCATTTATATATATAATTTTAAGTTAACTTTAAATTTCAGAATAATTTTGGATTTATGAGGAAGATTCAAAGAGTACAGAGAGTTTTTGTATATTCCAAACCCAGTTTTTCCTATTTTTAATGTCTTATATTACTGTAGTTTATTTGTCAAAACTAATTAACTGATATTGATCATTATTCACTGTTCTTGATATATTATTCTTAGTTTTTACTAAATGTCCTTTTTTTGTTCCAGCTACCACATTACGTTTAGTTATCATACCTACCTCCTGTGACAGCTTCTCAGACTTTTCTACTTTTAGTGAACTTGATACTATTGAAGAGTACTGGCCAGATATTTTATAGAATGTCCTTTAGTTTCAATTTTCTGATAATATAGTCCATGTTAGACTAAGAACATGTGGTTTGGGGAGGAAGACCAAAGAGCTAAAGTCATTACATCATAACCAACAACATAGGATTCCAACGTGTTTATTACTTGGTAGAGGCAGTGTTCATCAGTTCTCTCTACTGTAAAGTTCCTCTTTGTCTCCATTTCCATACTGAACTATTTGAAAGGGGGTCATTATATGCAGCCTACAGTTATGCTCCTTCTCTTTAAGGGTTGCATAGCTACACAAATTATTTTTCTGTATGGGACATCTGTCTTTTCTCCCATATTTATTTAGTTAATCACATCTTCACATAATTATGTTCTCATATATTTTCATTTTATATATTAAATTATCATGTAATATACTATAATATTTTGTTGATCAAATTATTCCATATATATTACTCAAAACTGGTCATTGGGAGCTCCTTCAGTTGGCTCCTTTTCTCTTTTGACAGGTCCCTATTCTTTTACTTTTTTATTCCATTTTAGAGAGTGGTCTTGCTGTGTTACCCAGGCTGAAATGTAATAGCGTCTGCATGGCTCACAGCAATCTCAAACTCCTAGGGTCAAGCCATCTTCCTGCCTCAGACTTCTGAGTTCCTGAGATTATAGATGTGTGCCATCATGCCTGGCTAATTTTTAGAAATTATTTGTTGTAGAGGATGCCAAGATCCAGACGACCTCTGAGCAAGATGATTTGCAGTTGGGAGGGGACCCTCGGGTAATTCGTCCACAGGTGCTCATTGCAGAGAAAGAGCCTGAGAACATGGCGATCCTTAGATACCTAGTCATAGTTTAATACTCCCCTCACCTATCTTGTACTGTCTCAATCAAACGCTACTGCAAAGTATCTCAAGAATGGAAGAAAAAGTATCCAATGTACCCAGCCCTACTATGAAGCTAATTTATAGCTTTCATATGAAGGCTAAAACCCAACTATAGCACAAGAATACGAAAAGGGCAAGGGAGGGGAAGGAGGTGGATGGAAGGAGGGAGCGCAGGGTACAGGTGAAACTTACTAAATGCAGAATATAAATGTCTTCATACAGTGATTAAGAAAATGCCATGAAGGCTATGTTAAACTGATGAAAATATTTCAGATTATATATGATGTCAGCACATTGTGCCCCATGATTGCACTGACGTGTACAGCTATGATTTAATAAAAATTAAAACAAACAAACAACAACAAAAAAATGCTACTGCAGAGGTTGCTTGGGGCTACCTTGCAATCAAGGTTAGCACACTTCCTACAAGCTTGTACTTCTAAACCATGTCATGCCTGGTTCCGTCCTGAGTGATCGAGACCAGGGCCATAGGGGCTGTGACATCTGGCATATCATGTAGCATCCAGCAGGACACAACAGGACACCAGGGACGTGGACCAAAGGGGAAAGTGACACTTGGAAGTAAGTGAGGCCTTTGGCAGACAGTGAGAGGAAGTCCAAAGGGAAACTCAACTCAGGACAAGTGGGAATTGGCCAATCTAGAATCTAGGTAAGCTCGCTTGGAATAAGCAAGGTCTTTGGTAAATAAGCAAAGATATTTAGAGAAAACAATGGGTAACTTCCTGTTTGCAGAGTGGCAAGAATTAGAAACTGAGGAAGAAGACGATGTTCAAGCAGAATTTGAAAGTGAGGAGCACAGTCAGGTTCAGTGGGAATCTGGACCTAAGGAGAACTGGGAATCAAGAGCATATGATACAGGCACAAATAAGCAAGGAATTACCTCTGTGGCCATTATGGCTGCTCAGATCAAACAACTGGAAGACCGGGTAAATAGTCTCACTGTCAGAAATACCAACTCAGAGCACCCAATATTGCCCTCAGTTCCTCCCTATGTAAATGAACTGCCTGTGACTTCTGTTATGAAGGCTTTGTTAGAAGGGCCTAAAACTGGTGACTTTAAGTGGGAAGACGCTTTGGGGCTTTTTCCGGTTATGGTCACTGATATTCCTCCCGATCCACAACACCCTCAAGGGGGCCAACGTTTTGATCACCATATGATCACCTTTGAGGTTCTGAAAGATTTGAAACAGGCCGTTGCACAGTATGCAATCCCTGTTTTCTGTTACAGGGGTTTGCACAAGAGTAGCAGCTCATTCCTTATGACTGGGACATAATAGCCAGAACTGTCCTTGAGTCTGGACAGTATTTATAGTTCAAAACCTGGTGGAAGGAGGAGGCTGACCTGATGAGTCTCCAAAACCAGTAGAGAGGAGTCCCTATAACATCAGAACAGCTCACTGGTTCTGGTCAGTGGCTGGGGATTCCCAATCAACTTTAGTACAATGACATAGCCATAGTCTAGACAAGGCTGTGTTGTCTTAGGGCCTGGGAAAAGGTTCAAGCTCCTGGAGATATCTCTAAATCTTTTATTAAGATAATGCAGTCAGGGAATGAAACCTATAATGACTTTCTAGCCCAATTAAAACCTGCAGTCGATAAGGCTGTTGCCCAACCAGACAGAGCTCAGAGACATGCTTTTTCAAACTTTAGCATTTGAGAATGCTAACTTTGAGTATGAAAAGGCCTTGCGACTTTCGAGAGCACAAAATGATCCCTTACAGGAATATAAGTATGTGCATGTTCTGATAAAGGAATGGAATTCCACAAGGCTAATTTGCTTGCTGCTGCTTTAACAGAAGGGGTCAGTCCATACTGTCCTAAATATTGTAACTGTGGAAAATTTGGACATCAGAGAAAGGAGTGGTGGAAAGGGAAGATTTACAGAAAAAACAACGACCAAAAGACTTACAACAAATAGAAACCCCCTGGTTTGTGTCCTAGGTATAAGAAAGGACCCCGTTGGGCGAGTGAGTGCCACTGTCAGTTGGATAAAAAAGGAACATCTTTATTGCAAGAAAACTAATAGGCCAGCCAAGCCTGGGGCCTGCAGGCAAAGAATATGGGTCTGAGAATGTACTCATTCACCAGCAACTTCACTCTGTGCAGTCTCTTTTACATGCCCCCTCAGGCAGTGTTGCTTTGGACTTACCGACATATGATAATGTCCTTTTACTTCCCAGCATGGGAGCAAAAGAATTGAAAACAGGAGTATGTGGTCCTCTGCCCAGGTACTATTGGATTATTGCTCAGGAAAAGTGAATTAGCATCTCAGGGAATGTTCATCCACACAGGTGTTATTGATGGTAATTACTTAGGGGGAAATACAGATCATGATCTCAGTAAACCAACCAACTCAAATTTTGGCCAGACAAAAGATTGCTCAATTGCTACCTTTGCCGCATATTAAGTTACAAGGTACTGGGGAAAAACATACTGGTGAGCCTGGTAACACAATCCATATTTTCTGGCAAACATCCCTTGATAAGAGTAGCCCTCAATTGACTCTTACTCTGAAGGATAAAACCTTTACTGGCCCGTTAGACATGGCACCAATATTTCCGTTATGGCTCTAAATCAGTGACCCAGGGAATGGCTGAAACACGTTGTTGATATTAATTTTCTTGTCATCAGAACTCTAGATTCAATCTTTCAGAATATTTTGCCTTTGACCTGCTTGGGGCTGGATAATCACAATGCTCAAATCTGACCATATACAGCCGACATTGCTATTAACCTATGGCAATAGGTGATTTGCTCCAGCCTCCAGCAATGGAATGCTGTGATAACCATACCATCCCCTCATGTTAATTCCTTGCAAATGTCAAATTTAGCATAGAGGCCACTGCCCCGAAATATGCTCTCAGGTTATACTGGAAGAGTCGTAATCCAGTGTAGGTGGAGCAATGGCCGTTAACTATGGAACAACTGGATGCTTTAAAATTAGTAGTACAGGAACAATTGGAGCAAGGGCATATCAAGCCCTCCACCAGCCCTTGGAATTCTCTTGTTTTTGTGATAAGAAAGAAACCAGGTGATTGGGGAATGCTCACTGAACTTTGCAAAGTTAATGAAACTATTATACGCATGGGACCCCTGCAATTAGGACTTCCTTTATCCTCAATGATTCCTTCCAATTGGTATTTGTATGTTATTGACTTAAAGGATTTTTTTTTGTTGTTGTTGCAGTTTGGCCAGGGCCAGGTTTGAACCTGCTACCCTCGGTATATGGGGCCAGTGCCCTACTCACTGAGCCACAGGCGCCGCCCTTAAAAGATTTTTTTTAACCATATACCAGCATCCTAAAGACAGACCACATTTTGCTTTTTCTGTTTCTGTCTGTAATCAGTAGAAGTGCCCTAAGAGTTACCAGTGGAAGGTTCTGCCACAAGGTATGTTGAATAGTCCTACACTGTGTCAACAGTTTGTCAATCAATCATTACAGATTCTTATTGCAGGAAAACTAATAGGCCAGCCCAGCCTGGGGCCTGCAGGCAAAGAATATGGGTCTAAGAATGTACTCATTCACCAGCAACTTCACTCTGTGCAGTCTCTTTTACATGCCCCATCAGGCAGTGTTGCTTTGGACTTTCTCATTTTCCTGCAATAAGATACTTTACAGCCTACATTATTCATTATATGGATGACATTTTATTGGCACATCAGAGTTTGATGGTTTTACAGGAAATGTGTGAACAAGCTGTATGTATATTAAAGTCTTATAGTCTTTAAATTGCTTCAGAAAAGGTACAAACTACAGCTCCTTATAATTATTTAGCATATAAATTGACTCAAACTCAAATTCTTCCACCACATGTTCAACTCCAATTGGATTCCCTATCTCCTTCAAATGACTTTCAAAAGCTAATAGATCATATTAATTGGTTATGTCCTATTTTAGGAATACTAACCTATGTTTTGTCTCATCTTTTCAAAATTCTGGAAGAACCTTCAGACTTAAATAGTCTTTGTTCACTCACTCTGGGAGCCAAGGAAAAACTGCAACTAATCAAAAAAGAGTTTGCACCAAAAGAATTAGATAGGATGATGTCAGATTTCCGATTCAGCTAATAATTATGGCCACTAGTCATTCCCCAACCAGAGTTATTTATCAAGTAGATACTCTATTAGAATGGTTGTTCCTTTTGAACAGAACTACACAAAAATTACAATAATACTTAGATAAAAGTTGTGAATTGATTGCTAAGGGTAGAAATAGAATTTGCCAACTTACAGGTTATGCTCCTTATTCTATTATTGTTCCTTTCACAGATGAGCAAATTCAACTCAATTTTCAGTTATCAATATTGTGGCAAACTGCTTTTGCATCCTATACAGGCCCAATTACTAATGAATATCCTAATGACAAAAGATTTTAGTTTTTAATGCTTACTTCTTGGATTCTCCCTTATGTTGTTAGAGACTCTCCAATTTCAGATGCTGTTATCTTTTACACAGATGCCAGCAAGCAGGGTAAAGTTGGATATACAGATGGTAATACCTTCAAAGTTGTTCAAAGTCCTTATATCTTAGTTCAAAAAAATGAAATATATGCTATTTTTACTTTACTTCAAGACTTTCCTTGTGTAATAAATGTGGTCATGGACTCTCAGCATGCCTGCATAGCTATAAGAAAGATAGAAACAGTAACCATCACTTCCACTGATGAGATTTCTTCTCTCTTTCAGTCTATTCAGACACTTATAAGGCATCGTACTCACCCTATTTACATAACTCATATCAGAGCACACACCATACTACTGGGATCAATGACCTCACTGAATGCAAAAATAGATTGGGCCATTACTGGTACTGTTCAAAAAGCTTCTACCTTTCACTCTTACATACATGCTAATGTGAAAATGTTCCATAAGAAATTTCAACTTACAAGAAGAAGAAAGAAGAAGAAGAAGAAATTTCAACTTACAAGAATCTGTTTCAACAGATTCTAACTGCCCTTCTTGTTCAAAGATACACTTACCTCCCTTCCCAGAGGGAACCAACCCTAGAGAAGCAGCAAATCAGATATGGTAGATGGATGTGACCATTGTCTCTTCCTTTGGTAAACTGAAACATGTTCATCATTCTATAGATACTTTCTCTCATCTCTCTTGGGCTACTGCTTTACTGGGAAAAAGGACTCACCATGTCATTCAACATTTGTTACAGTGCTTTAATATTATGAGTCTCCCTAAATCTATTAAAACTGATAATGCACATTCTTATTCTACTCACAAATTAAATACCTTCCTATCTTTTTGGAATATTCAATTATCTCATGGTATTCCTTACAATTCTCAAGAATAAGCCATTATTGAGCGACATCATAAAACATTGAAAGATATGTTAGATAAACAGAGAGGGGGAGAGGATATCCTCCCCTTGAATAATAGTCCTAAGGACATGCTCACTAGAGCTCTTTTCACTCTCAATTTTCTTAATCTCAGCAACGACAGAAAGACAGCTGCAGAACGCCATTGGACATCTCTCATTCATTCACCATCCTCTCCAATACAACAACCTCTCTTTTATAGAACACCTGACATGTCAGAGTGAAAGCCTGTACTGCATTGGGGTCAAGGTTTTGCCCATATTATTACAGAACATCAAGAGAAGCAGTGGTTACCAGCTCGCTGGATTAAGCCTCGACACAAGCAGGAAACCTTGCCAGCGCTTTAGCAAATTTGTTTTCACTAACTTCTTTTATTCACAGAACCCTGATTTGGGGGAGCCTAGGTAATTTCATAACAGAGAAACCCTGGATCAATCTCCTCTGTGGGAACTCTAGCTGCCTCTCCCACATCACCGTCCATCATCAGCAGGAAGCAGTTAAGAGCCGTCGTCCTGTTTCCCTAAGAGGCCATTGGAGCTTCTATGCAGAGTGGGATGATTGATACAGGATTTCATTATTTTGGGCTGAATAACAAGCCTCAGGTAAACTTCGTATGCATCTTCTAAACCTTTGAAGGCTATGACAACAAAGACCTTGAACAGCAGGCTTTGAGGTAATGGTTATACTGGTATTGGCCAAGGTAAGAGAATTGCACTTGTTGGATTTATATGTTTCATCTGGGCACCTGATTTTTACTTAGTCATACTGCTCTCTTTGGAAAGGGTCTGAGTTTGGTGCAGCCCTTTCCCCACCTAACACAACTTTGGGGGGTGATTAATACTTTCCATGGAAGCATCATGGACCATATGGGTCAGCCTGTAGCCCATAGTTGGGTGATGATTAGCACAAAGGGGACATGTTTTCCCCTATGCCTAGTTAGGCTGCAATAGTTTCCCTTATACACGGATTAGTTCCGTTGGTGTAATTCTGTTATACTTGTGTGTGCTTTTGTTTCTTTTACTTAGCAGGAAGGAAAGCTCCTCAGTGAGGAGAATGGCTGAAATAACCAACGACAAATTTTCTCTTACCTATCCAGAAAGGTCTTTAATATACTTGAGGGGGGAAAGGTAGAGGATGCCAAGAGCCAGATGACCTCTGAGCAAGATGATTTGCAGCTGGGGGGCAGACCCTTGGGCAATTCGTCTGCAGGTGCTCCTTGCGGAGAAAGAGCCTGAGACCATGGGGATCCTAAGGCACTTAGTCATTGTCTAGTACTCCCCTCATCTGACTTGTACTGTCTGAATAAAAGACTACTGCAGAGGTTGTTCGGGGTTACTCTGCAATCAAGGTTAGTCCGCCTCCTGCAGGCTTGTACTTCTAATCTGTGCCATGCTCGGTTCCTTCCTGGGGCGATCGAGACTAGGGCCATAGGGGCTGTGACAATTTGTAGAAATGGGGTCTTGGTAGGTTCCCCTAGGCTTCCCAAACTGCTGGGAATACAGGTGCAAACCACTGTGCCCAGCTTGTCTGCTTTTCTGAACGCCTTATTCCTTTCCAGTGGATGAAATCCCCAAGGCTCATCTTGTGCATTATCTTTCCCAGTTCTAAAATCAGCCATTCTTCCAAAGAGCCCCGATTCCTTTTACTGGAGAATGATATTAGAATTCCTTTACATTCTGAGGGCAGAAAAGTATTGATTGGATGTTCACGAACAAAAATAACTCTAAAATTGAGTTTTGTTAAGGAATGCAATTGTCAAAAAATTATCCCTTAATAAAAGGTCTGTTTGACAACTACCATAAAAATCTCTTCTCTGTCCTCTCTCAAATTAAAGGATATGTGAAAAGAAAGACTTAGGATTTTTCATGAAGACTTTTCCTTAAGTTTTTGAGAAATGAAGAGGTGTCTCATAGTTTCCATGCCTTACAGTTCCTCACAATTTGCCTAGAATAATAAGTTCTTGATAAATATTTGCTGACAGATCTCAGATAACTATGAATCTAAATTTTAATTTACCATATACAGAAGACAAGAAAAAGTAAATGCTGAAGGTTTATAAACTCTCCCTTAAAGTTCCATTTTTTCATATCCTATTCTGTTTTTTTAGGATGTAGACTGTAAGCTATAAAGATCGAGTCTGATTCATAAGTCATACTAAAAGTTTATATTCATAAGTGATATTAAATTCATTATTTGTGAAATGTGTTTGAGAATGGCTTTTGATATGATAGTAACATCACAATTATTTCTTTTCTCCTATTGTTTTTAACCTCATAATGCCCTTGCCCTCCCACACACAGAATCTGTCACACTTAAGTGATTCTCTGTGTTTCTTTGGAATAAAATTTCCTTTCTTCTGTATATAAAAAGATTGGGAGAACACAGAAGTGCTATGAAGAAGATATTCGTAAGCATGACATCAATCTTTTTGTATCTGCAGATCACTAATTGGATACTTACTATTCACAGAGCTTGCCAATTTAAGATACATTAAAATGTTCATTATAATTAAAATATAAAGGTATAATAAACATTTTATAACTTCAAGAAGGTTATAAAAATTATGCTCAAAGTGAGAAGATTAAATGATTCAACTCACTCAACTACTAGGAAGTCAAGGTAAATGGCTTGTGGCTTCCCAATTACTCTTTGCTGATATTTTATTCTGAAACACGTTTTAATGATCTAATGCAGCACGTGGATGTGATCATTAAATATGCCCAGTGATACCCCACCAATACACTTCTCAGGCTTCTAGAAGATAAGAAAAAATCATTGAGTATTGGAAAGTCAATCCATAAACAATCAGGTCTTTTGCATAATTTTCTTTTTGGTTCTGTTAAGGGATTCCATCATGTTCATCTCAGAAAAGTCAGTTTTTTGGCAATAAGTAATTGCTTTGGGCTATGCTAGACACTGAATACAGCATTGAGTTACGCTGCTTGAGAAAGTCACTTGAAATCAAAGAGATAACAGGATTAGTCTTGGGAAGAAATATTTGTTTCCTACTGTCACATTTCAAAAATACCATTCTTTTACTTACTTTCTTTTTTTAAATTGTGGTAAGGACACTTAATAGGATCTAACCTTTAGTCAAACTATGTAAGCTCACAATACAGTATTGTTCACTACAGGCACAAAGTTGGACAGCAAATTTCTGTATAACTGATACTTTATATCCATTTACCAGCAACTCTCTAATTTCCCCTCCCCCAATTACTTTCCTTTTAACAACTGTTTTACTTTTGCAGTGGGTATCTTTACTGTATACTTAGTGTCCATAATTTTATATTCCAAATGTTTATTATTCCCTTTGATGTTGAATCATGGTCAGGATTAGTCAGATTGTCTGGCCAACTGGTCTCCAGACTAAAGCTGTTTGAGTATTAACATTAAGGTGCAAACTCTGGCATTCTCTTAACACCCTCTCCTGGGGCAAAATACCTAGTGCTCATTCATTTCTCATCCCAATAGAATATTTTATCTACAATATTGTTCAAAAGAATAATGAAGATAAATAAATAAAAAATCACTATTAGCACAAATTTTTAGCAAAGAAAATGTCATATATATATATCATATACATGTTTACAATTATCTAATACACACCGGAGCTTTCAAGTTATTGAAAAAAACATATCAGCAAGAATGCTCATATGATAGTTTCTTTTCCACATCGACTGCTATTCATATTACATGATAGTCAGTAAAGTCATTTGATGAAATGATTTTGCTAATAACTTGTTCTTTCTTTCCAAGCATCATATTAGTCCTTAACTTTGCAGTAGGGTTTTGCCATAATAAGTGACTTGTACTTTTTTGAAATGCCAGGAAGTTGAATGATTTGTACAGCTATTTGATAAGGTCACAACTAGACAAAGCCCCCCCCTTCCTCCTTCCCTACATTCTTTCCTTCCTTCCTTTCAGCAGGATCTCACTCTGTTGCCCATGTTACCTGACTAGAGTGCAGTGGCATCATTACAGCTCACTGCAACCTCAAATTCCTGAGCTCAGGCAAACCTCCTGCCCCAGCTTCACAATGGCTAGGACTACAGGAATATGCCACTGCACCTAATTTTTCTACATTTAGTAGAGAAGGGTTTTCATTCTTGCTCAGGGTGGTCTTGGACTCCTGAGTTCAAGTGATCCTCCTATCTCAGCCGCCTAGAACGCTAGGATGACAGGTGTGAGCCACTAAGCCTGGCCCATTGGCATTTTTCTAATGAAAATGTATTAATTTTATAATAGAAAAATATTTTATTTAAAAAATAACATTTTTTTCTATGTGTTCACATCTCTCCTCTTTATTTCTCTCACTCACTCCAAAACTCATGTAACTGACAATCTTGTAAATGTAATATTTTATGGGTTTCCCTACTTAGGAGTCAAAAGAATGGAAGTACTTAAACACATATGAAATGATTTTTTAAAAATCACTCAAATTTATTTTAACTATTAATATTGTACAGTAAAACAAGCAAAGTGAAACCATTCCTATCCAATAGTTAGAAAAATCATAGGAAATTACAAATAATAGTATCTCTTTGAAGGTTAAAAAGCACAATTTAGTTTTTACTTTAGAAACTGCTGATTTTGCAAATAATTTTAATAAGGTATGAACTATGCAAACATATCCAACCAGACAAACTAAAATAATTTTAGGTCAGTCTTTAAATTAGCACTTCATAATCTCTTTAAAATTGCTCCAGTAGAGCTGTTGACCTAATAGTTAACAGACACCGAAAATGTAAGGATCAGTATCTGAACTAGACCTTAATTTGGTTAACTGAGGAGACAGAGAGCACTTTTATCCTCATTTTACAGAGGAAGATGTGCAGCTAAGTGTGGTTAAATGGTTTTGTCCAAGGTTTCTTAACTACTAAGTTGTCGTGCTGAGGTCTGAACCCAACATTTATTAGAAAAATTTTAAGCTATGTCTGTATTATTTTTAAAAAGATAATTCATTGATGCTCAAATGTTTGTGATGATTACTGGCTTCCTTTTCTAGGTTTTACTTCATCCTCATACTCTACTCTCAGCTGCTTTAAGTTATTTGAGAAAAACACAATGAAAGCATAAGGGATTGGCTTCTGGATATGGGAAAAGTTTCTTAGCAATTCTACTTTTCTAGTGCTGGTTTTTGTTTTTCCTTTTCCCCTTAACTACAGATTTACAAGAAAGCTTATTTATTTATTTACTGAAATAGGATCTTGCTTTATAACTGGGGCTAGAGGACAAAGGCATCTTCATAGCTCATAGCAACTTCAAACTCTTGGGTTCAAGTGATCCTCCTGCCTCAGCTTCCCTATTAACTGGAACTATAGGCATAGGCTACTAGGCAGGCTAATTTTTTTGGGGGGGGGTGGGAGAGGTGAGGTCTCACTGTGTTGCTTAGGTTTATCTTGAACTCCTGGCCTTGAGTGATGCTCCCACCTTGGCCTCCCCCAAATTTTAGGATTACAGGAGTGAGCCACTGCAGCCAGACCAGCAATAACATTTAAAGTTTTTCAGTATGACCCATAGTAAGAAGCAATTTTATATCATTACTCAGTATACCCATATACACATATCATTACTCAGTATACACCATATGCACAAATAGTCTATATCTTTTCTAAATACATAAGAATCTCAATAAAAACTTCTCTGAAACAAACATAATAATACACTTTTTGTGTATTTGCCTTGAATTTTAGAATAGGAATCTGCCAATGGGTTTTTGTGCAAAGCAATCATATTTCAAAAAGTAAGAGAGCTTATAGGCAATAATTTGCTTTTTACGTCTAAGCACAGATTCTATTAAAGTATCTCAAAACACATAAAGTATTTTCTCACATAAATGAGTGTATTCAAATGACTGAAAGCAGAACACTAAGAAAAAACAATAAAGTTGAATAAGTGTAAATGGCTAGCAAAAGGAGTCTAGTTCACTGTTGACAAGCCTCTACACGGTCAGCCTTCTCCTTTCAGTAAGAGTCCAGAGGACAAATTTCAGCTCTTCTGTAAAGAAAAATATGAAAATGCTCTCCCATATTGTTTATTTTCTACAGTCTAATTCATCCTCCTCTACTATCCAAACTCCGGTTCTGGTGTGGAAGACACACTTACACACACTGATAAATGTCACCTGCAGCAGAAACCACAGAGTGCACATTCTGTTTGAGGCAGAGAAATATTTTGCTCATTTTCAGGAGCAGCTAATAAATGCTTGTTATAAAAGAAATAGCAGGTATGTTGCTCTCGCAACTTTTTTTTTCCCCACTCAGTTGTCTGGAATGATGTTGAGTGCAAAAATAAATGAATAAATAAATAAATAAATAAATAAAATTCAAGAAAAGAGGGAAAGAGTTCCCATCCCAATAAATTATTGGCATTTATAGAAAAGTATATAACAAATAGTATAAGATATATGATATATATATATATAAAAGAAACAAAATACTTTCATATTTGCTCTAATATGAAATAATATAAATGTTAGGGTGGAAAAATATAGTGCGCCATGAAAAATACGAGGTTTTGTAGGAAAACAGGAGGAAATACAGTTGATAAAAGTCTAGAAGCAATGGAATAAGAATAGCTGATTTTATAGAATTTTTTCTCACAGAAGTTTGGAGCAAATGCCTGAATCCCCCCCTTTGGGTAAATAATTATGACTAAACTCATCAATTATTCAAAACAAAGGTGTTTGCAAACATTTGTGTTTGGAGGCGTGTGATGTCACACTTGCAGTCTGCAAAACTTTACTGGTTAGTGCTAAGAGATAAAAAGCAGTTGAAAATGAAGAAAATAAAGCCCCTCTCATTTGTACAATGCCACATAATTGAACTTCTGAAAATAGTCACTGGTAGTATGCTCTATTCATTTTTTTTTCACTTTTCTTCATACAGGTGGTTGGCATAAAATTTAAATTGGAAAAGAAGCAAAGTATAGCTAGTCGTGTTGATATTACAGAGTAAAAGAAAAATAGAAACTCATGGAAGAAAAATAATGCTAGCAGCTCATATTATTAAGAGCTCTGAAAATATTAGTACTAGTTATTGGGCCTGCATTTGACAAGCATACACCCTCTCATGTAATTCTCAAACCATCACAATGAGGTTGGTACAATTGTTGATACAGTTTTATAAGCAGGGATACCACCAAGCTATAATGATTCCCAAAAAGAGATTGCATTGCTATGGGAGAAGAAAGCCAAAGTTCTAAGGGCTTCCTCTGACACAACATAAAAGACAGTTTTAGAATGATTCAGAAAGATAATGAGCACCTTTTCTATTGTCATACTAAGTTTGAAAATATGTATATGTAGTTTACCTAAAATTGTGTAGAAGAAAAAAATGTTAGTGTATTCTTCTTAGGGGGAAAGAATTCTTTTTGTCCTTCAAAAAGCAATATGGGGCTCGGCACCCATTGCTTAGTGGTTAGGGCGCCAGCCACATGCACCAGGGCTGGTGGGTTCAAACCCAGCCAGGGCCAGCTAAACAACAATGGCAACAATAACAAAAACAACAACAACAACAAAAAATAGCTGGGCGTTATGGCTGGCACCTGTAGTCCTAGCTACTAGGGAGGCTGCGGCAAGAGAATTGCTTAAGCCCAAAAGTTTGAGGTTGCTGTGAGCTGTGATGCCACTGCACTCTACTGAGGGCAACATAGTGAGACTCTGTCTCAAAAATAAAATATGATAAAATAAAAAGCAATATGGAAAGGTAGTTTGGTAGCAAGAATTAAAGTGTCTAAAAGTTTTATGCAAGCTCATTAATGGAAGCGCATCTACAGAATTTCTTTAATGCCCAAGAGATCTCCATCTCTGCCTTTTTGAGAGGCATTTTCACAAAATGGTAGGATTCTGTTTAATTTTTTAATCATTCCAGGGAGATCAAGTTATTATGTTACTGGGACATTCAGGTGAATGGTGGAAAGAAAACATAATTAATAGGACAGTAGCATTCATACCAGATTTCATTTTCTCCCATCTTATTTAATACTAGTTGTGGTAAACAGATGAAAACAGCTTAAATATAAAATTTCATAACAATAATATATCTCTTGCAGAGAAAGTTAAATTTTAACTTCTTTTCTTTTGTCTTCTTTTTTTGTTTTTCCTTTGTTTTTATTTGAGACAGAGTCTTACTTTGTTACCTCAGGCTAGAGTGCCCTGGCATCACAGCTCATAGCAACTTCAAACTCCTGGGCTCAAGTGATCCTCTTGCCACATCCTCCCAAGTGGCTGAGACTACAGGCACTTGCCACAATGTTCAGGTAGTTTTTCTATTTTTAGTAGAGACGGGGTCTCACTCTTGCTCAGGCTGGTTTCTAATTCCTACGCTTAAGCAATCCACCCACCTCAGTCTCCCAGAGTGCTAGGATTACAGGTGTGAGTCACCACATCTGGCCTTCTTTGTCTTTGTTAACTAAACATAAAAATCAAAAATCAAAATTCCGAAAACCATGATGGGATTCTTATTACCTCTTCCACTTCCCAGTGCTTATTTTTCGGTTGATGTCTAATTTACTTACATTTTGATTCTAGCCAAAGCTAAGCCCTATTAGTATGGTAGAAATTGAAATTCTTTAAAAATTTAATTTAAACATTAAAGGTTTAATTATACAAAAAAAAGAAATGCTCAAAATTACCAAGTCGTGGGAATGCTATTCTTCGTTGACTGATAATTGACCAATAATCTTCTCTGAAAACATTTACTTACTGTATTATAACTATACAGTATTTATATTTGCCTGACTTACAAAAAGTATATTAGAAATTTCAGGATATATTTTTATTATTAAAATTTTAATCAGGATTATATCAAATAAGTAATCCCCAGTTAAATTCTTCTTTTGAGCCCATTCTCTTCCCCAAGATGTCTCAGTTTAGCAAATCATTTCAGAATTTTTAATAACTTTTTTGTTTTACTTTTGTGAATTTTTTCAATGGCTTTATACATATTTTTATGCACCTTGATATGTTTATACATATATATACATGCACTTTTTAGATCATTGAGACTATTTTATTATGAGACTTGCTTTTTATATTGAATACTTTGATTTTGAGTCATCAAATTATTTTCAATGGTTCTTGAGTATCAAATGGTTGGATTTTACTCTTACTCTATTTATTGATTTTGTCATTCTAATTTTGCAATAAACAATGTTGTATAGACAAAATGTTTATACAAGTTCGTACAAGTGTTTTTGATAAATAAACTACCAAAGCAGAATAACTTGGTCAAATGATGTTCTTTAGATTTTTATGTTTCACTTATGCTATCCAAAAGGGCTCAAATCAGTTTCACCTGAAATCAAATTTCTACCAACCCATGGCAACAATGGATGTTACATAGTATGAGCTATCCAAAATTGTACTAATAAAAAGAAATTTCATTAAACCACAAAATTTGCATTTGTCTATTAATTAGTAAGGTTGGGTATTTTTCCTTTATTCATGGATCTTTTTTATTTCCTCTGTAAAATAATTATACATCCTTTGTTCCTATTTATTATGTTTATCTTTTCATAAGTAATTTGTAAATACTCTTTACATATGAAAAATTAAGACTTTGTCCAATTTTGTTTTTGCAAATATTCTAGGTTTTTAAATTAAAAAAATTAATTTTGTTTATGCTATCTGTTGCTGTTATACTAAAATTTTTGATAATTATGAGGTTGAACCTGTTACTTTTTTTTTTTTGAGACAGAGACTCAAGCTGTCACCCTCGATAGAGTGCTGTGGCATCACAGCTCACAGCAATCTCCAATTCCTGGGCTCAAGAGAGTCTCACGCCTCCGCCTCCCAAGTAGCTGGGACTACAGGCACCCGCCACAACACCTGGCCATTTTTTGGTTGCAGCCATCATTGTTGTTTGGCGGGCCCAGGCTGGATTCAAACCCCCTAGTTCAGGTGTACGTGGCTGGCACTTTAGCCAGTTGAGCCACAGGCACCAAGACGAATTTGTTACTTTTAAAATTTACCTGTTTTAAATTTGTCTTAAGAAGTCATTTACAATCATTTATAGCAAGAGAAATTATCATTTTTCGGGCCAAATAATACTCTGAAACTGTTCCTAATAAGTTTTTCATGAATTATTATTTAGATTACTAAGTCTTGACCTTTAGATTTAAATTTTCTACGCAATTATTTAATATGATTATAGATGATTCATGTACATTTTAATCATCAATTTATATTTTTCATTCAATGTCCCTACAGGAAACAGTGAAGAATGTGGAGACGATATCACCTCTAGCTCCTGGGGACTTATTTAGGTGAAACAAGGGTGTTTATAGTAAGTAAATGACTGAATTAAAGTGCAGTTTGAATGTACAAACATATGTACATAGAAAGCACACTCAATCTCCTGGTGGGAGGCAGAGACCTTTGTTTTGAAATGCACTGCTTTGAAATGCATGTAATTGATGATTTAGATGATCCAGAATTTCTGGATCTATAGAACAGCAAAAATGAGTCATAAATATTTTTCTGCTTTGTTCATTGAGTGCTTTTAAGGCTTCAGAACTCTAGGGAAACAAAGAATAACAGCCTAAGGTGCTGCAGCAGATTTAACCAGTCCCTGGGGAAGAGACCTGGGAGAGCTTGAGCACTTCTAGGGCAGAAGGGGAGAGAGTCATGTTAGCACTGAGGACAGTACAAATGTGGGAGGAGAACAGGAGCCAAGGTCACTCACTGAAAAGTTTAAATACTGTGTCGGAGTGTTTTATAATTCCTTGAGCACTTAGCAGAGAACCTGACAGTGAAATTACAGAAGTATGAATTCATGATAGAGAAACAAAGTAGCTGTCACCTCAAGTAAATGAGAGTAGGCTCTGGCCGTAAAGTCAGTTTAGGGCAGTAAGAGGAGACTTTGAAAAGGGGGTGAGTAGTAATGGAACGTGGCTGAAGTAAATAAGGGCCAATGACCACTTTTAGTGAAAGGAAAATGAGTAAATGCAGCTGTGACCACTAGCGCTTGCACAGGACTCCAGGGGTGTGGGTTGAGAGTCAGAGGACCTCAGTACTAGCCCTGCCTGCACCTCGCTTTGTATCCTTCGCCCTACTACTTTATCTTTCTGAGCGGGATCTCTCACATAATACTGGTAATAATGTCAATTAGCTCCCTATTAAGGAACTGAAAAGACTGAGCTCACATGTATAAGTGCCAGCAAAGTGCTATGCACATAGAAAATATTGAATTTAAAAATGCTGACAGGCCAGATATGATGGCTCATGCTTGTAATCCTAGAGCTCTGAAAGGCTGAGATGAAAGAAGAGCTTGAAGTCAGGAGTTTCAGACCAGCCTAAGAAAGAGGGAGGCCCCTCCATCTCTCCTAAAATAAACAGAATTAGCTCGGCTTGATGGTGGCATGTCTATGGTCTCAACTACTTGGGAGGCTGAGGTAGGATCTCTTGAGTCCAAGAGTTGGAGCTTGCAGTGAGCTCTAATGACACCACTGCACTCTCGCCTGGCCCACCAGCCTGGGTTCCAAAATAAGACTTTATCTCTAAAAAAGAAAAGAACAAAACAATCCTCAAAACTACTAGTAGTTGTTCTTATTATGAAAATTATCTGTGTACTAATTCTAATTCTATTTGCTATTTTCATGAGACTAAGATAGAGAAAAAATTATTATTACCCTTAAGCAAACAAAATGAGTTAAACTGACTTTTCTAATAAGGTGACAAAGTCATTTAACTTTTGATATTAGTTCTCATGTATCTTTTGGGTATGCAACTGTAGGGGAAACTGAGCCCTCATCTTTAGCATCAGACTCGCTTCCTGGTTGAGAGACTGAGAGGATCACAAGAACGGTATGTGAGTTGTGTTGTGTGCAGGAGATCAGAAAACTGGCCTGCAAGAGAGAACATGTATGTGAGGTGTGGCAATACCAAGCCGACCGGTCATGGTAAAGATCTCTAGATGCCAAAGGTTTCTTGACATTGGAGGCAGAGGTCTTACCTAAGGTCTGAGATTTTGCAAAAACAAGTTGGACATTCTGTCTGACATTTCCCATGTCCCCCTTTTTAGTGCTGATGTCTGATAAATAACTTTTAACTACTTTTTCCTGCTTTGTGATAATAATATGGATCTGAGGTTAGCTCAGAGGGCTCCTCCCAGAGTTCCTCAGTCCCCTGACACAGACTTTGTGTCAAACTTCTTCATTCCTCACGCCAAGACCCCCTCATCTGGTGACATCAAACCCCCTCATCCAATTATGAAGAAAAGTCACCATGGTAAAGAGATAAGAAATAAACACAAATAAGACTTAATGTTTATATAGTTCCTCTTAGGTAGAGCGAGTATCCTATGTGTGTTTGTGCACATAATTTCACTGCATCTACCATCCCATGGAGTAGAATTCCCATTATACTGATAAGGAAGGTCAGAGTCCTAGAGCTGAAACTACTCATGTAAGTTTACATCAGTCAGTAAATGGAAGAAAGAGGAAACAGGAGTCATGTCTCATTCGGTCTAATGTAGAATGTAAGCTCTTTCCCTGAAGTCAGGCAGGAATTACCAGTAGTCATTTATTTATGGTGCTGCAATGTAGAAGAGTGAGACAGAATGAAAGACGAAAATATCATCGGCAATGAGTTAGCCTGGATCTCTCCTACAAACATATTTCTAAAAACACGTTTAGAAAAAATAGGAAAGAAGAGCAGAGTTATTTTTTGCATGGTGGAAGAACAGTGGGGTGAAAGTAATGAGGAGGATGAGAGAAGCCAATATTTCAGAAACTGAATGTCATTTTAAAAAGAGGAGGAGGTGCTCAAAATTGTTGACCATGGAAGAGAACAAAATTCAGGAGGATAAGAGCCAGAAAAGGAGTTTGGAACTGGCAGTGGAAGGAGATTGGAAGCCATTCTTGAATAAAAAATAAAGAAGTCAGGGCACAATTCATATAAAAAGGAGAGAAAGAGAGATTATATGGAAAAATAAAAAAAGTCATTAAATGTTATCTCTATAAGTATAAATTTAAAGATAAACTACCTTATGAACTACAAAGTTTAAGGTAAAGATAATATTTATAATCCATAAAATGTAAAATTTTATGATTTTTTGATAGTTATGTAGGAAATAAGTTTTCTTCTACACCTTCATTGACTTACATAAAAGATGCCTTTACATACTAGTTCTACCTCTCTTTTCAATTAATACTGACTTTCCACATTCATTTTACAGTTGGACATAGTATTTCTCAAGCAGAAGATTGCATTCAATACAAACTTATTTGCTATTCTTCTTTACAGAGCACTCCTCTTGGCATTCCTTTCCCCTATGATTCTTTTTTTCTCCTAAGTTTTTTCAAACATAGTTTGAGAATGAAATGTTCTCATACTCCTAGGAAATGACTGATTTGTCTGAAGCTGTGGTAGCAAGTAATCACCAGAAGTGGTTTTAAAACTGCTTACTCAATGACAGTTCTAGAAACCATCAGAATTGACTTTACACAAATTTGAAAACTTAAGGGCACAGTGTCTCAGTGCACATGAATTTGCAAGGTAATCAATTAGTAACAATTCCAATTTTGGAAAGGCAGTGAATCAGAAAAAGTCTCACTCCAAAGAACATATTTTCTGGCTGTTAATTAATCAATGACATTCTCACCTGAGAAACCATGTTTCTACCAATGACATCAACACACTTTTTTCCTCTGAAAGTCTGCGAATTACTGAATTCCACTCTTCTCCAGAACCCTGTATCGAATCAGTCATCCTCTCTGCTCTTACAGCCTGTGTTTCTGACCAGCCTTCTAAAAATAAGTACTAAGTTTTTTTTGTTGTTGTTTGTTTAGGACACTGAGGCTTAGTATTCATTCTTCTGACAGTTGAATACTCAGGAAGTTAGCAATTTATGCAAAAATCTTACAAAGAATATATCTTTGTCTTCATAATTTAATTTCTAGAAATTTGTCAAATTTTACGCTCTGCAGAATCTTTGTTATGCATTTTTTACACTTAATCCTCATAACAACTCTACAATATAAGCCCTGTTTTTATGTCCATTGTTCATTTGATAAATGCAAAATATTTGACAAAAAATATTTGATAAAGATTTAAATTGAAGTATTATTTTTACATATGAAAATTCAGAGGCACTTGAATACCTGAAAGAAAAGAGTTAAAGAAATATTCACTATGAGGACACCTACAAAAAATATGTTAAAATATTTATGGTTTGACATTGAGTACAAAATCAAAACACAAAATTATAATTGTACCATGATCAATTATGTGTACACATGGATTAGAAATAAAAGAAAACAGGGGCAAATAATTAGTGAATTTCTATAGTCACTGAATTTCAAATGAAATATAGAGGGTGCTGAAAAATGTATACACAGTTTAAGAAAACAAAGAGCTGTATTACAATTATAATACTCAGGGCCAGGTGTAGTGGCTCATGCCTGCAATCCTACTACTTTGGGAGGCTGAGGCAGGTGAACTGCCTGAGCTCACAGGTTCAAGACTAGCCTGAGCAAGAGCGAGATTCTGCCTCTAAAAATAGCTGGGGCATTGTGGTGGGCACTTGTAGTCCCAGCTACTCAGGAGGCTGAGGTGAGAAAATCACTTGAGCCTGAGTTTGAGGTTGCTGTGAGCTACGATGCCACAGCACTCTACCAAGGATGACAAAGTGAGACTCTGTCTCAAAAAAAAAAAAACACAACCAAATAAAACCAAGTTACCTTGAGCATCTCTTGTAATTGCAGAAATCAAATATGACTTCAATAGTACAAATTTAATACAGTTTTTTCCATTCTTAAAATGTATGTGCATTTTTGATGGCCTCTGTATATTTTATTGAGGTTTTAATTATTGTTCTATTTGTGAATTAACGAAGTAATCTAGATATAAATTTCAGTTTCTGCATTTAAGAGATCTAGCCCACCATCCCATATTATAGAATCTCATATGTCCTACAACATTTTTTGAGAATTCCAGGAGTCATTCAAATTCTTTATTATTTAGGGTTCTGACCTCCTACGCTGGAGATTTTCAAATTTCACTCGTGTCTCATCTACCATGATTGTTCCCTTTCTTTGATTGCTTTGACCTGGATGTGAAACTACGTTTCTAAATTTCCCCTGAAACTTCTGCACAATGCATATGCAAAGGTTAGGAGATATTTCTTAGGTTTTAGATGGAGAAGTATTATATCACAGCAAAATCCACAAGTTAATATTGAACACAGATCTTTACTTTCCTAAAACTTTTTTGGCTACCCAGCACATCTTTCATCTTCTCCGTCTTAAAGACTTATTGATAAGCTCTCTTTATCACACAGTGCAGTTTTCTGTCATCAACACAATCTCTGAGCATGATGAAGATTTGATCTTGGGTGCCCATAAAACCAATGGGCTTATGATAGGTTTTACCCATTAACAATACAGATTTATTTCGAGGCAGATTATATTTCAAGAATATTCATGGATTAAGCACTGTATTTATTTTGGGAAGATTTAAATGGCATTAATTAAAGTCAGAAGTTTTAAATTAGCATCTTACCATGTTTAGAGTACAAAAGTAGTATGAATTAAAAAGTAGTAGTGAGATATAAAAAGTGAAAGGAAAGATTAATTTTTTAACATGAAGAGATAAAGTGAAAGGAAACTAAAATAAAGATAGGTTGAAATTAATTAGGATTAAAATTCAAAAACCTATGAGATGATAATCAATTCTATAAAGACAGAAAACTCATAGGGATAATACACATAGTTCTAAATAAAAGTGTAGGGTACTTTAATCCGACTCTACTTCTTCTAATTACTTACTACATAAATATTCACTCCACAGTGTATTTCCTAGGGGAGCTGGTTCAATGTGAAGTATTTTCTTGTCTCTGTAGGGTAGCTATAGCGTAATCATAGTCTCTAAAAATAACATTTAAAAGAAATTTGAAAATAATAATGTCAGATTTTTTTGACATCTTTGTTGACTAATTCTTTCCCTAGAGCATATAATTTGAAACGTAGACTGCTTATATCTACATATTCAAAATAAGGAGATATCATTAACAGGGATAAGAAAAGAACACAAAGTATCCATTATTTTAAAGTCTTGCATAGGCACTGGTTTTGACCTTACTATGAAGGCAAAAATAAACTGGCTTACTTGTATTAGTAATCAAAATAAAGCATCAAGTTCTCGTGGGCACAGAAGGTTAAAGTAACACATCTGCACTTTTCTCTGAAATTATCCAAGTTTACAGGATACTGTATCACCACTTATGTTCCTCAATTCCTTTAAGTAAGTTTTCCATGTCTGAAGAAAACACTGTCCATGATATGGACAATACTGGAGGGAATAGTACAAGAACAAGTCAGCTATTTTTCCAGACACCCATCCATCCTGCCTCATCCACTCATGCATCCATCTGTACATCTCTCCTCCACCTACCACTCCTTGGGGTGGTGAAAGGTTTGAGGCACCCAAACTCATTTCTGCTGCTTATAAAATGGTCATCACAAAAACTAGGACTCTGGAGCCGCTCACTCTTCTTCCCACGCTGCCTCAATTAATCACAAAATTACCTAACCTCTTAAGCCTAGTTTGTTTGATTGAAAAACATGTACTCAATGGTATCTTGTTTAGAAATTCAATACCACAAATATTAAATGCCTATTCACTAGGCAGCACAGTAGGAAGGCTTAGTACAAAAGAGATCAGTCTTATAAAAAAGGAACTCTTCTGACTAACTTCTTAAAAACATAACAAACAAAACAAATGAAATGGGCTTTTAATGTGGTAGAAGGGATTTAATTTAGAAAAAAATGAGAGCCCTAAACATTCAGATACAGTAGAGAGGTAGACGTTGGGATATTCTTTTCAAAGCATGTTTATATATTTTAACACATAATCCAACAAGGTTTAAATAAGGGAAACATCAGACTGATTTTGCATTTGCTTTCTGCATCTACTATACCATCATTTGAAGGTATAGAATAAGTTTTTTTTATTGGTGTATCCTCTTTTATTGTTTATAATTCTCTCATATTGAAGAAGCTTTTCCAATAGCGCAATAAAGTATTTTCAAAATACCTAATAAAATAAACTTCCCTGGAAATTGGCTTGTGATTGGAAAGCAATAGGGTGAAAGCTTGATTTATTGGTAAATGAGGTATGCTATAAATTTCCTCCACGTTAAAACAGCGTGGATTATGAGATCACTCTTACTTAGACAAATTGCAGCATATGGGCATAGAGATGCAGGTAGTAAAAGAAAGGATCACATAGCTAAGGGTAGGCTTAGAAAATAAGCCTACTTCTTTTGAAATATTATATATAAATCTAACAAAATTATACCAGAGAAGACTGTTATCTACGGAACCACATGATGAGACAAATGATTATTTCATAATAAAAGTATAACTATCACTTTATGTATACTCATGTGTTACTTCACAATCGAGACACCTTCTGAGAAATGTGTTTGGTAATTTCATCCTTCTGTGAACATCACAGAGTGCACTTCGATGCAATAGCTTAACTGAACACCTATGCTGTGTGCTACAGCCTATTGCTCATTGGTGACGAACCTGTACAGTATGTTACTGTACTGAACATTGTAGGAAACTGGAACACAATGGTAAATGTTGGTGGATTTCAACACATCCAAACATAGAAAAGGTACAGTAAAACTATAGTATAGAAGAGAAAAGTGGTACACCTTTCCAGGGCACTTACCGTAAATGGAACTGGCAGGATAGCAATTGCTATGGGTACGTCAGGGAGAGAGCAGTGAATGAACCTGAAGGCCTCTAGACCATCACACTACTGTATACTTTACAAACACTGTATACTTAGGATACACTAAACTTATAAAAATGTTTTTCTTTCTTCACTAATATTTTAAACCCAGCTTACTGTAACTTTCTTATTTTATAAATTTCCTGGGATTTTTTACCTTTTTGACTTTTTCATAAGAGCTTAAGACACAAACGTATTGTACAGCTGTACAAAAATAATTTTTCTTCATATTTGTAATCTATAAGTTTTTCTATTATGAAATGTTTTAGTTTTCTTTTTCTTTTTAAACATTTTTTGTTAAGAACAAGGACATAAACACACCCATTAGGCCTACACCAGGTCAGAATTGTCGGCATCACTGTCTTCACCTCCACATCTTGTCCCACTTGTCTTCAGGGGTAATAACAGGCATGGCTCTGCCATCTCCAGTGAAAACAATGCAACAATCCCTTTTTCTATAATACCTCCTGAAGGATCTGCCTAAAATTTTTTTACAGGTAACTTTAAAAAAAATAAGTAGTAGGAGTATATTCTAATGATAAAAAGTATAGTACAGTAAGTACATAGATCAGTAAGGTAGTCATTTATTATCATTATGTATTTTATGTTGAACATAATTGCATAGTATGTACTGTACTTTTATATGACTAGCAATGTAGTACTCAAGATTTGGTTACATCAGCAACACGAAAACATATGAGTAATGCGTTGTGGCACAGCATTCTGTTCTGATGGCTATGGCATCACAAAGCAATAGGAATTTTTCAGCTCTAGTATAATCTTATGGGACCTCTATGACATATATAGTCCTTTACTGTCCAAACTGATTGTATTTTATATTTTGGTTCTCATGTGGCATTTCCTTAATGTGAAGCATACTTGTGTCTACTACAACACAAATAAATAATTTAATAGCAAAAATGATTTCCATTCTAGTACTCTAGATGGGATTTTGAAGTTCAATGGAAAACAGGTAATCCAGGTGAAAATTGTGACTTTAAATATTAACTATACTTTATTCATAACATAAAATTTCTTAGAAGTTCACTTAAAGAAAAGAGCTTGATCTCCTCTTAAAGTTAAGAAAAACAGGATGTAATCTAACAAAGAATGTGTCCATATAGCGTACACTTCATGATGTGGTACAAAAGTCAAGAGATTAAGAACTAAGCAAAATAGCCGGGTGTTGTGGTGGGTGCCGGTAGTCTCAGCTACTTGGGAGGCTGAGGCAAGAGAATTGCTTCAGCCCAATAGTTTGAGGTTGCTGTGAGCTGTGACGCCACAGCACTCTACCCCAGGGTGACAGCTTGAGACTCTGTCTCAAAAAAAAGAACTAAGCGAGATGTGTTCTTTGTAGATGCTCCACCATTCATACACTGCTGACTCGAGGCAACTCACTTAAACTTTCAGAGAGTTATCTAATTCGGATATAAAGGATGCTATTTGAATTTCCTACTGTACATATTCATTATAAGAATAATATGTTATGATATATATACAGAAACCTCTAAACTCTTAAAAAGGAATAAGAAAGCTTCAGCCTTGTGATAGGGTGCTATTATTGTGTTAGAGAAGGTAGTCAAGTTCTTATCTGAGTTTTATAAAGAAATTATAGTTATTTTGCCATCTTTAATTTTCTGATATTTAAATATATACCTATTTATATAATAAAACTAAAGCTAATTACAATGATTTTCAAGTTGTTGTGTCTATATGACTAGCAACACAATATTGCCAAATAGTATGGGACCAAACAGCTATAGAGAGATTACAATTAAAGCATAATTTTGGGTAAGTTTAAATAACATAAATGGTTAAAATGCAAACATATGTGAAGAGCTATCATAATTATTAATTTTTAAGTCATAGCTGCAAATTAGTACAACCTCTATGGAAAACAGTATGGAGATTCTTCAGATAAATAAATATGGACTTAATATTCAACCCAGCAATCCTACTACTGGGTATATACCTCAGGAAAAGAAGTAATTTTATGAAAAAGACACCTGCACTCAAGTGTTTATTGCAGCTCAATTCACTCACAAAGATGTGGAATCAAGTGTGAATCAATTCGTAAATAGGTTACTTTGGATGGAATGGGAGACCTTTACCTTAAGTGAAGCATCTCGGGAATGGAAAATAAAAACACCACATGTACTCTCTAAAAATCTGGGAACTAATTGATGGGCACACATGGGCATAGAGAGAAGTAAAGTTCATCGTAAATCAAGAAGGGTATGGGGCGGAGGGAGGGGTAAAATCCTGTCAGGTACAATGAACACCAAATACAGGGGTTGGAGACACTAACAGCCCTGACTTACGCATTATAAAAGCTATCGATGTAATAAAAACATTTGTACACCTTTAATATTTTGAAATAAAACAAAGAAATAAAGGCAGCTATGGAAAAATATAAAATAAAAAATAAAGAAAATTAAAAGCTAAAACAAGTCATGAAAGAATACTTTTCTCAAGGCAAGTCAAGAGCAGAGGTTTTTAAGAACTCAGAGTAAATAGACAAAAATGGCAAAATATACTGGAGTAGAACAGATTGGATTCCGTATACGAAGAATCTTCCTAATAGAAGATTCAAAGCTGACCAGGTATTAAAATCTGGTAATTTTTAAAAAATGTCTTTATTTTATAAAATTTGAGATTTATGGAAATGTTATAAAAATGTACAGACTTCCCCTATTCCTTCTACTAAGCTTCCTCTATTATTAACTTAATCATAGCACTTTATGAAAACTACAAATATTAATGCAATAATATAACTAAACCTTATTCAGATTCCTTAATTTTCCCATTAATGCCCCTTTCCTTTTTTAAGATCAAATTTAGGACAACGAACTGCATTAAGGAGTCAAGTCTTTCATCTCTTCTGCTGTGTTTCTCAGTCTTTCCTGTCATGACCCTGAATCTTATAAAGAGGATTCGTGAGGTGTTCCGTAGTATGCTCCTGAATTTGGCTTTGCCTAATGTTTTTGTCACGATTAGAATAGCGCTGTGGGATTGGGGAAGAATATCTCAGAAGTGAGGTGTCTTGATCACATCATACCCAAATACACGGAATCAACATGACTTATCACAGGAAACGTTGCTCATTTGATGCAAGTGGTGTCTGGTAGGTTTCTCCATGGAAAAGTTACCTTTCACTTTTTTCCAAACTCTCTATTTTTTTTTTCAAACTCCCTATTTTTTTTAGAAATGAGTCACTAAGTCTTGCCTATACTCAAGGGGATGAGTGAGGTATTTACATACATTTTTTTGAATTTGAGGAATATCTGTCTCTTCTCCATGATTTGCTTATTCATTCATTTATTTATATCATTATGTATTCAAAGATTTTTATTTTATGCATTAGGCTATCAGCTCATATGAGCGTTATTTTTTTCAGCTTTAGTCACTGGGAGCTCTTTCTGGTTGCTTCTAATCCTTCTGACATCCCCCAATGATTTTTGGGGAGTCACTTTTCACTTTCTGTCACTACATAATGCTTCAGGCTCATCTTAAATCTTTCCTGCCCCGGATCTAGAATCAGCTATTTTTCCTGGGAGCCCTGGTTCCCTTTAACAAAAAAAGAGCATAGCGATTAGAAACTAAAATCTGGGCATAAGGCCTGTTCATTGCTACTACAATGTCATTGCTTCTAGAATCTTTCAGCAGATAGAGATAATAAATGTTACGTATCTATAGCCATCTATGCACATGTCTATATTTCTGTATCTGTCTGTATATTAAAATTAAAATTGGTTCAAATTGATGTCCACTTCTCTAATCCAGCACTATAAGAATGATTTTAGCCACTCTCTTTGCTTATCATATTTGTAACTTCTTTTTCTGGAAATGAGAAACCTATTTCTCAATATCGATAACCTATTTATGTATGCATTATACCCTGACACACATGCAAAGTTTCATAATTGTTAACCTCTACTCCTTTGAGGAAAAAAATATCAACTAGAGAACCGTGTTTCTATATAGCTCTTTTTGTAGTTAGCCTTATTCTTTTCAGATTTTGCCTTTTCAAAATAATGTTTTCCAAAATTACTTAGCATAGATTCTTCCCCACATCACCTTTAGTAAGGTAGTATCTTCCTTTTGTAATTTGCTTACATTCATTTGTCACAGTTTTCACTCCATCTTAGGATACCCCAGTTTTTTTTTCTTATTTTTTTTTATTTGTATGCTGTAGCTCCCTCTTTGTGTCATACGGTCTTGTAGGTTTTGACGTTTGAGGTATTTTGTTCATCAACACAGACAGTTTTGTTGCTCTAAAAATTTCCACATGTAATCACTTTGTAGTAACACTCTTATATCTCTAAGCAGAGCAATCACTAATCTGATTTCCCACCTCTATATTTTGCTTTTTCCAGAATATCAGATCCACGAAATCATACAATATTTAGTTATTTAGGTTTGCCTTCTTTGAAAAATGCATTTAAGTTTCATTCATGATATGTATAAATCAAGTTATTTTTAATATGTACATATATGAATACATATATTTGAGTAGCATTCCATTGTATAGATAAATCACAATATGTTCACCCATTTACTGGTTGAAAACACCTTCTTGGTTATTTCCACATTTTGTCAATTAATGGTAAAGTTGATATAAATATTCACATATAAATTTGAGTAAAAATAAGTTTTCAATTCCCTTGGGTACATACCTAGGAGACAGATTATTGAATCATATAGCAGTAAGTATGTGTTTAAATTTATGAGTTTTATGCAGTTTCTCAAAGTGGCTTTACCATTTTCCATTTCCATGAACAATGGATGATAGTCCCTGTGGCCCTGAATGCTTATCAACATTTGGAATTGTCAGATTTTTTTTTTTTTGCAATTTGTAGCCAGAGCTGGGTTTGAACCTGCCACCTGTGGTATATGGGGCTGGCGACCTACTCCTTTGAACCACAGGTGCCACTTGGAATTGTCAGATTTTTCAAAAATGTTATACACTTCATCAGGTGTGTACTGGTATTTTATTGTGGTTTTAATCTGTATTTCCCTAATAACTAATAATATACTTATTAGTCACTTGTATATCTTCTTTGGTAAGGTTCAGATATTTTACCAAGAAAACTGATTTTACTTTCTTATTAAGTTTTAAGAGCTCTTTACATATTGTGGGTATAAATCCTTTATCAGATATGTGATTTACAAATCCGAATTCTATGTTTTCAGTCTTTTAAGAATGTCCTTCACAGAACAATTCTTAAATGCTTCATTTTATCTTTTGCTTTTGATTCATTCATTATAACAGGGAAGCCTGCAATCAGCTAATTACTTTAGTTACAACAGAGCATGAACACTGAAATAAAAAGCTTCTAAATTCCAATATGTAACACAACTTGAAGATTTAGGTCTTGTATATTTTATTATTCATAATTTCTCATAAACATGTGATTCTATAAAACTTTTTTTTTAAGTAAGAGGTTTAAGATTTGAATTTTTTCTCATTGAAATTTTAAAGTTATATACCCCTTTGATGTGGTCTGGGGTCAGCCTTCAAAACTCATTAGGTAGCAGAATTGTAGCATTATATTAACCAACAGTCCTCTGGAACAGAGTTGTCTAACATGGTAGCCACTGTCTGCAGGTGACTGTCAAGCACTTGAAACGTAGCTAGTGTGTATATGACTCAGGAAATGACTCAATTTTTATTAATTTAAATTTAAAAATTGATATTTGTTGTAGATACTGAAAAGCCAATAAATATAGTGAGCTGGATTTGTGCATCTAATTTTTCAACTTTAAATTTTATGAAATCCAAATATAGATGAAATAAATCCAATAAAACTTTTGCATCTGAATCAACGTCAATTCTGGATTTCAAAGACTTAGCATGAAAAAAGGATGTAAAGTGTCCCAGTATTTTTTTACATTAATCACATGCTAACATAACTATATTTGTAATATGTAGGTTTAAGTGAAATATAATTGGAAAACCCATTTTGCTTGCTTTTTTGAAAAAAATATGGGCACAAAACAATTTAAATAACTCATGAGGCTCACCTTAAATTCGTATTTTCATTACATGGCACTGCTTTAGAAACATATATTAAATTATATTTCATGTCCAAATGCACTCAGTGTTTTGAAATGGGATGTCAATACCCTATTCATCATCATCACCTCTACCCCTCAAAATATAATCAGACACACCTCCTTGCTTAGCAAGTTCCACGTGACTACTGACAGTTTTATATCCCCATACAAGAGTTCAGCAAGAAAAATATTAGCAAAGTGAACAGTAAGGTATGAGAGGAGATTCTGGGTCTGGCAGTATCAGGTCTAGTTAACAAACAGGATCTTCTGATGTCTTAAATATGCATAAAGTACAGAAACATTTCTGCTTACTGGAGGGCTCCAGTTCATGGCTTACTTTCCTCTGAGGAAAAAGGACTGGGCTTCTTTCCTTCTTTCCCATTGCCATGAATTACTAGTCACTGTTTAGTACTTCTTAACTCAAAAACAAAGAATAGTGTATCAGGTTTTCCTCCTCCTTATTTTTCAGTAATGTGAAATGAAAAGGAAGAGATTCATGTCCGTGCAAAGACTTTTCTTTTCCTTTTTATTTAACCTATTAAAGTCAATTTAATTGTACATATATTTGTATTACATATACAGAGGGTGCAAAAAATAAAAACACATTTTAAGAAAGAAAAAACTTCATTAAATTTGTAATACTCAAGTCACATTTGACATCTCCAATTACAATAGGTGCTCAGTGCGACTTATATTCATCTTTTATTATTGGTATATATTATTACAATTTTAATAAATTTTATTCCTTTCTTAAAATGTATATACATTTTGGGCACACTCAGTATTTATGGATGATTTAGTGGTATACATGTTAATAACCAAAATTAGATCTCACTTTAAAAAGATAACTAATGTAGAAAGAAATTGACTTGAACTTTACATTACATTACAAATTATATTTTTCAAAAAACATTTAAAGAACCTTTAGGACTTTAGCATAAAATTTTGCATGTTCAATGCATATTTACATTTTTCTAGAAAACTAAAGAATATAGAAATCTTAAGAATATTAAATATAAGACTTACAGAAGTATAATTAAACAATGTGGAGATAATATCCTATCATGATAAACAATTTTTTATGCTTTAATTTTGACATAATGTTAAATTTGCAGATGATCTCTTCACATAAGATAACCTTCTAAAACTATTTTATACCTTGGATGAGTTTTACCTAATAATTTTCAGAAACAACCTAAGTCATCTATTCATTCATCTATTCATTCTATTCATTTATAGCACAATCAGGATAGACTGAGAAAGCAAATATGTACTTACAATATAGAGAACATATCATGGGAACAACATAAACAGTTGTTAAACCACGCCACTGTATTATCAGATCCTTGAGTCATTACATGCTAAACCTGATAAAAAACAGAGAAATAATAATCACATTAGTTAAAGGTGCAGAGTGTTCTATAAATGTAGCTAAATTACCAAAGAAATCTGAAAGGAATCATGCATCTCACAAACATACACCTTTCTGAAAGCATTATTGTGTTCTTGGCTTATATCAGTTTGGAATTTCTTTCAATTTTTAGAAAAGTTCTATTCCATAATTTAAGTCATTAAAATATACAATGAAGAAAATATTAAAAATAATGAATGTTATAACTGAAATGTTAAGACAGTGGGTATAAAATATTTTGATAACTAAATATATAATATTTCATGGTCTCCATTTTTTGTTTTCCATGTACAGAATAAATTTTGTTCATATCACAAAACACAAAAAATTCCTATGAAACAAGGTTACTAAATCATCTGGATATTTATCATTATCTGTGTGCTTAGCAAAATAAAGATCAAATAAGTAGATGATTTGTGTAAACATTTTTTGTTTTCCTGTTCATGTGTGCCAACTTACATTGTTGATATAATGGGGAAAGCACTTTAAAATTTTATTGATTATTTATTCTATAATGAATAAAGATTAGATTTAATTCAAAGTGGGAAATTGACCCATTAGCTTTCATCACCCCAATCAAAAACGAGTATCTTTCAACTATAGAGTCACTTAAACTAAAGGGGAGACATAATTTCTTCCTTAAAGTAAAGCTCCCACAACTACGTTGTTTGAATTTATTCCCTGTCAAAATCACACTCAGCCTCTCAAACGTTACCAAAAGTGTTAGGTATCCTCCACTAACTATGTGCATGCACACAATCTTTTATTCCAATTTTATGTCCCTCTAACACCTGAATTTTTCTTCTTGGAATCAGATTTTTAAACAAAATTCAGTCTGATTTTTCTGTGGATTTACTCATAGCTTAGGATGAATCATAAAGAAAATAATTTAATTTTCCACCTAATTTAGTACTTTTCTTCTGATACTTTGATATTGAACTCAAACACATTTAAAGGTAATGCAAAGACAGAGAAACAGATGTCTTTAAAGTCAAATCGTACCTAATTATTCTTTTCCCAAAGGTATAAAATGTTGTAGATGAATAACTTTTCTATATTTTGTAATATCAGTTTAGTATTTTTGTATTAGTGTGACTGTCTAAAATACTATAGTAGTATTTTTATAGTAGTGTGTGACTGTCCTTAATCATCACAAACTTTTTGAAAGGTAAGTTTTATTTTCCTCATTTTACAAGGTTCTGGTTATTCATACAACTTGAGACGCCAGAAGTTATGATAGCTGGGGGTCAAATCCTGGCCTAACTTCAAAGTGCCAATTTTTTCTTATCATAGCCTTCACTTGCACAGCTTCCTGAGCATCATTTATAAGAGAATTTGCCTAGATATCTAATTTCAATACTGTTATAGCTCCCAATTAGAATAAAGTAATGAAACATTTTACAGGGCAGATTAAGTTTCTTTATTGAAACCATGTACATGTATGTTAAGGATTGTCAAATGAGTTAAAGCACAAATACAGTTATTCACATAGGATCTAAACACTCAATAACCTAGTAAAAATAGAGAAAAGGTATTTATACCTATGTATACCTATGTATAAATACCTATAAACTGGTTCCAGAGCATCTGTAATTTTTTTTGTACTGTTTTCTGTCTCAACATCAAATGCTATTCTTGTTCTTATTGTATCTGTTTTATTTTAGCATTCAACATCTGATTTCATGCTTTCAAAATGACCTTGGCAGGGAAGTCAGAAAAATCAAACATTTAGAATTCTTTCTAGAATGAGAGCAAAAAATGAAGGCCAGCAAGAGTCCTGAGTTCTGTTATCTATTTGGTAACTCGGCTTTGTACGTGCGCATTTTAGGAGTGATTGTATGTGTCTGTATTTTCCAAATCATGACTAGGATTTAATGGGTCAGCATACTGAATAAATTACAGAGTCTTGTGCTTATTTTTTCTTGATAATGTTTTGTTTGAATATGGTTATTATCTCTATTTTCCTTTTTCTACTATATGCAAGGAGAATCTCATTCTCTTCCATTTACTGCATTCGTGTCTAAACCAGTCAAATAATGATAATACATTTTTACCTTTGCTTTCAAAGGTTTTCCTCTTACAGCAGTCAAGTTACTGGTCTGCTGTGGGGTAGAGGTGGGAAAGGAATACTCAGGTTATGTCATTAAAGCTTTATTTGGTGTGTGGTTATTTTTGTCTTACTATATCAATAACAGGCTTAGTAGATTAGTCTATTATTTGGAAGTTCTGCCAAGAGATTTAGTAATTTAAATAATATTAAATGTTATTAATGTTATTATTGTTCATCTTGATGTTTATCTATGAATATAAAATGACTGGGTTTGTACAGAATTTAAGAGCTTAAAATCATGTGGGAAGAGAAAAAAAGCCTTCATCTGTTCCTTTGACAAACATCAAAATAGGTAGAAAGACCACAGTCCATGAGGAAAGTGGCTGACACAACTCTTTATTTTCTCCTCTCAGCATTTTGAGAGGTCAAAGCCTCCATAGAGAGCAGCTTTAGAAATTTCACATTAAACTGAGGGATGCTAAGGGTTACAGCTTAAAATTTGAAGAGATTACTGTGCTGAGAAATCCCATGTCAACATACAGTGACCCCAGTAGTTAATAGGGTACTGTGACCTAAAAGATGCAGTTTGTAATCCCAAGTTTCTTGTGGCTATTATGTGGCATGGATAATGAGCTGGGGGAGATGGGCTTTCTAAGGGCAAAACGGCTCAGCCATGGAGGTTTGTGAGGGTCTCACTTTTAACCACGTATCAGAATAAGGAAGAAGAGCCTCTGAGGAGTCTGATCCAGGGTAGACTGAATTAGCGGGGCCATTAGGCAGAGATAGAGCTTTGAAAGAACGGTGAGAGATGTCAGAATCTTGGTGGCTTAAAACAGTAGGATGGGATAGGTCTAGTGAAGGAATTCCACAAGGGAAGACAGGCTTCGTGAGGGAGGTCACGTTTGAGCTGACGATAAAGACTCAAGCCTTCATTATATTCAAGACCTTGCATTACAAGGGGAGGAGGCACTAGGATAGGAATAAGCAGTGCATGTTCAAGGAGAAGAAAAAAATCCCAGTATTACCATAGTTGTGATGCCCCCAGGCCCCATGGTAGGGGCAGGGGGAAGCTAGATAAGCAGGCAAGGTAAGGCCACTGTAAGGAGGTCAGAGTTTATTGATAATACAATGAATATAGGAGGGTTTTGACTGGGAGACTAGCATATGCTGATTAAAAATTTAAAGGATTGGTTCAAGTGTCCCCTTGATAATAGAGGGGCAAACCTGAAAACAGTAGCCAGTTTAAAGGAGCTGGACTGAAAGACAGCGGTGGTTGTTGAATTTGGCAGAAAGAAGTATTTGTACTTGGGATATATTTGAATAAAGTATAAAATCCAATTCAATAATTCCATCATTTTATAAACACAAGTGCATTTTTTATCCATAATTATAGCAGAACAATGTAAGGAATTTTCCATTGAGTATATGTGCTGCATGTCTAGTCTATGAAAATTAGGTCAACTGTATGGGGTAGGTTATTATATATATGTTTTTCTATACAGAAGGGTTAATTTAAATAATTAAAATTAGAGATTTATGCAGAATGTTTGAGTAGATTTAAGTAAAATTTCCTGAAAGAGAAAAATATGGAGACTCATTATTTCATATACAGTAGAACCTCCATAGATGACCTCCTCCCTACATTGGCCACCTCCTTAAGTTAACCTAATTTCCACAGACTGGATATGCACCCCAGGTACATATAAGCACAGTAGGCCTAGTTCCTTATGTTCACCACTTCTGTATGTTGACCAATTACAGTGCCATGGGTGGTCAACATACATAAGTCCTACTGTAATTATTTTCAGTTACTTTTGAACCAGTTGATTCAAGATACTGCAAATTATTAAGAAAAATACTGCATGACCTATAAATAAAAGTAACAGGGAAATAGCTGCACAGAGCACTACTCATTTCACAAAGAAGGAAACTATAGAAGACTGAATGATGTTAGAAACATGTCAGACATAAGTGAAAGTGAATTCCATTAACAGGAGTAAGTGTCTTAAATCACTAGACACGATTATAGGACATTGAATTTTGAACAAATAACAATTACTTTATGCCATTTATAGGCATAAATGAGATTTGCTGCCAAAAGAGGTCATCGAGCCAACTTCTGTGGCTGTACTTTAAATAGAATTTTATGACTTCAGAGTTACTAGACAGAGTCTTTAAACCTTCTTTAATTCATCGTACATTTTTCTAAATGCCTTCTCTATAACATGGCTCTGAGGGTTTCTAACATACTTGCCCTGCCCTTGAAAGGTTCACAGTCTAGAGGAGGAAGGGGAAAAGGAGAAGTGAAGACCTGTGTGTAACATATCTGGCTGGGGACAGAGGTGGCAACATTCCATTTCATTTGGTGGAAGCTTAATAGAAAATAGGCTGTGCAAAGCTAATGTTGAATGATGACTCGCTGGTGCAGCATGAACAAAGAAAAGCAGGAAAGGGATAATACAGCTTGGGAATAAAAAGTAATCTGGCTTTTGTGGAACAGATTGATAGGAACCATAACAAAGGGCATGCAGGAGGCAGGGGTGGTGATCAGGGCCCCAGTCCTTGGTCATGCCCAGAGCTTGAACCTCATTAGCACTAATAGTAACAGCACCTAGTAAGAACAGAGTGCTCACTATATACAGGTGCAGTTTTAAGGGTTTTATACATGAATATTGTTTCAATCCTATCAAGAAACTTATCAGGTATTATTATTTCAGTTTGAGAGACATAGACTAAGACATGCAAACAGGTTAAACAGTATTTCCAAGGTCATCCAGCTTGTAAGAGGTGCAGCTGGACACACCAATTCCAGAGCTTCTGTTGGTAACACAAATCTACCTCGTGTGATCACGTGGGGTGATTTGGTGCTAAGGATTTCCTTTGCATAATGTATATGAGAAATGAATTTTTTTGTCTGTCACAGTATAAAATTTTGGTTTGCTCTTTCAAGTAAAAATGGAAATAAGAGTGTTGAATCTAAAAGTACAAAGCCAAGTGAGAAAGAAAGGGGAGAAGGGAAAGAAATAATTCACGTTTCCTGAGTGTTTTACTATGGAACAAATTCTGGGCTCATGATTTAAGGGTCATCTCAATGGGTCCATATTGCTGTAGTACCTGAAAAAAACAAGAAAGAGTGGCTATGGGAGAAGTGTATGATTTGTGCTTGCATCTATAGTTCCTTGCTTATATTCACTATCAGTGGAATCTTTAATGGGTTGGGCTTTCTACTTCCTCTTTTCCCTCTTACTTAGCTCGCTTGGATGATCTGTCTTGATCTGTAGGGTTAAAATGAATATAACACAGATGCTTGTGAAGTGGGGAGAACAGTACTGGGGGTTCTGAAGAATGCTAGCCTTGAATGATGTAGACTTGGCTACTTGCTGATGTTCTGGAGAAGATAGAGAATTAGAGGCATTTAGGACCACTGGTAAATATCAATGTCTTCAGGACTCAAAATATACTATGCTTAGATTACAAGTTAGTAATTACTATAATAGATGCTTAAAAATGATTTTTCCAAATTCATATATATATATATATATATATGAAATTATCAGTAGGAATATTTTTTCAACACACATTTTTCGGAGAAAGGAGAGCTGCTTTGTTCTCTTAAAATCTTGAGCTTTTCTCCCTGGGGGCTTTAGGTAGATCTGGAAGCTTCATTGTCTATTCTTCCTGGACCATCCACTTTATTCAAGGGTTTGAGGGGAGAAAATGTACTCTAAAATAGAGATTAAGTATATTACAAACAAAATTTGGAATTTATATACATTTTTAAAGACTTATTTAATCAAAATATTTATTATCCTAACTATGATAGGTGCTGATCTGGAATTAAGGCGCTTGTTCTCATGCATTTATGTTATCTTATGCTTGCTAGTTAAAAAAGAAAAAGAAAATGTATGTATTCGAACATGTGTATAGAGAGTACTTTTCTGGAATATAGTTGGTGACAATTTTGCACTGAGAGTAAATATTTTTTAAGCAGTGAAAACCAAGCAGCAAAAAAAAAAAAAAAAAAAAAAAAAATATATATATATATATATATATCTTCTATGGGTACTCATGTATTTTATAGTTTCTGTCACACCTACCCCCCTTTGCTGTTGCAGAGTGAAGGCAGATATAAATAATGTGCTACAGTTTACCAAATTCTATTTCAGACCACAATTCTTATTTTATTTTATTATTTAGGGATGGAGAATCTTTTTTATCACTAAAGCTGGAGTATAGTGGCTTGATCTTAGCTCACTGCAGCCTGAAACTCATGGTCTCCAAGCAATCTTTCCACTCTGGTCCTTGGTCTCTCCACATGCTGGGATTACAAGCATGCACTATCACACTCAGGCCAAATTATTTTTAAATTTCACTGAGATACAGATCTAAAAATGGTTTGACATTTTGTGTCTTTCAATTTAATTAATCAAATTTAAGCATTCCATCCCTTTATTTCTCTGTCTTTAAGGGGTCTTAAGGTAAGTTAAGCCAATGGATAGTAAACCGTGACTTTGGCTGTAGCAGGCCTGGGAGACCAGACCAGCCAGGGAGTTTCTTATGGACAAGGCTCTAGATGCAGCTCCCCACAACTGCAGTGCACTTCCTACTTGTTAAGATGAACAAGTTGTTCTTGTGATTTCTGACTCTACATGTTAAGACTCTCCCTGGAGGAAGGAAATGAAGATAGGAGATACAGATAAGAGGTAAAGTCAGGCAAAGATCGTGACACTTGTATACATAATCAGACACATCCATGCAGAGGAAGAAACTTCCTGGAGCCTCCTGAGGTGGGAAAAAAAGCCAAGGACAGACAGTTGGTGACACCTCTTACTTCCTTATTATTTTTATTTTTTTGTCTATGGAAAAGCAAAAAAAAAAGGACACTTCCTTTTGTAAGCATCTGCTTTTAATTTTAAGAGTGTTCAGTAAGATTGAGCCACTTAGAAGGGATAGGCAAGGTTTTTGATAAGTTGCTGCTCTCTTCCCAATACCATTCTCTTCCCTTTTTCTGAAAAAACTGGACAAGGTACTGAGTCTTGGAAAGAAGGGAGGGAGAAAGGAAGAGAGGAAGGGTGGGCAGTAAAAAAGTATGTCACTATTTCTATTTGCCTCACTGACTTTGAATTAGTTCCACATATCTTTGACCAGGTTCCCAATCTCTGTGGATAGTGAGAGACAGTTCAAGCTTTCCCTCTCTTGACCTCTGCACGACTTCCTCTAGAAGAAGTTGACAATCACTGAGCAGGTCCTTCTGGTATCCACAGAGCCTAGTGGATAGGCTAGAGTGTACCAATGTTGAAAAGGTTAGGACCCCCTGGTTTGTTCCCTTTAATAACTGGGTTCTCAAACTTTAATAGGCATAAAGATCATTTGAATGGCTTATTAAAGAAATAAATTCATGGAGTGTATTTCCAGCGATGCTGGTAAGTCTGTATGGAGTAATATCCAGAATTTCCATATCTAAAAAGCCCTCTACCTTTTAGAGAAATTGGTGTGCAGATGTTTGGGGACTATCCTGAGAAAAACAACAGATGAATTCTATAGTGTTCAAAAAAGGTACAATAAAAGGAACTCAAGAAACTTATTATTTAAATAACTATGACAACTTTCTTGAGTATAAATTAAGTGCTATAGCTTTTTCAATTAGACCAAAGTCTCTTGGGAAATCAATAATCCAAATTATAAAACTTAGTATAGTATGTTTTTTGTAAGCAACAAAGAAAGGTTAGTCCTAAAAAAAATTTTCAAAAGGCTCAGTGGATATTTATTCCGTGGCAACATAATTTAAAATAATGTATTTCTTTTTGCTAAAGTTGTACTTACACTTATGAAAGATTTTAAAAAATAGGAATTTCTAATTAAATTTTCCCCAAACAAATAATGAATATTCTAGGAAAGAAAAAGACTACTTTTAATTTTATCTGTAATTTCTGCATTAAACACAATGCCTGAGCTGTGTGCTAACAGAATGAGATTTACAAATAAATTGAGTGTTAAAAAGTGTCATACTTTATGATGTCCAGATTTAAGTGGTAATCATATTGCATACAAAGAATAACATTTTCTTTAAACATAGATTTATCTCCCCTTGAATCATTTTAAAACTTGAATTTCAGGATTTTAATCGCCTAAGTGAGAGTACCACATTCTTCCGGCCTTCCCTCTTCCAGAGGTATGTGTTCCACCACTAGGGGGGTATCAATTGTACTAAGCAAGTACAGAAGAACTAGATATAAACCTCACAAAAAGTCTTTTACTTTGTTCTTATCTGTTCTTCTAATTTAAATTTGGTAAATATGTTGAAAAAATAAAATCTGTGCCCACCTAATTCATTTACATATGTGGAGTTTTCTGTTTCCAAAAGTTTTGCATCAATGTCCTTCATATTTTTCAATGTGTCCTTTATATGTGGACCATGCATGGGAAACATGCAGATCTAAAAACGCATTAACATGGGAATATTAAAATAAAGTATGAAACCATTATTCATAAAGTTTGTTCCAAAAATATTTAAATATTTTCCATAAAAGTGAAAGCATTACTACAGGTAAAGGAAATAAAATACATGATCTAAATTTTTCACATACTTATCCTTTTCATTTTGTAGCTATTCCACTCTTGTGAGTGCATAAAGAGATATAACCTCAGTCTTGGGTTTACTAAAGATAGGGAGCTGGAAGCTCTGGACATTAAAGAGAGGCACCTGATCATAAAAATATTATTGGCCACCCCCCCCAAAGAAGGGATAGATTCTGGGACTCAGATAAAAGGAAAAGGAAGTAAGCAAGCATTAAAACACAGTAAGAAATGAAACAACTTATAAGCTTATTCTGTTTAATGAGGGTTTAATAATTGGTTCTTTTATAATGTAGGTAAATTTATTTACATATAAAACTATAGTTTGTTTATGATATATGTTATCCTTTGAATACTCATGTCTCATAAGAACCCATCATTTTCAAGAAAATGATCCCTGCGCGAAGACTGTTACCTACTTCTATGGACAAACGTGATACAAGAGAGTTTTTATGTGACTACAACTGACATGACAAATCAGGAAAGGTTCCCTGTTTTACTGAAACGTCCAGTGACTACCTTTTTAAATATTACACATATATTACTACAAACACACAGGTACACACAAATACCCAAATATGATAGCAAATGGACTGACACAGCTACTCAAATATACCTTTATATACCATGTGCAAACTTTTTCAATTTACCAGAGGCTAAATAGAGCTCCTGGTGACATTGATCAGGTAGAAAAGGAGAATGAGAAAGGACAGAGACTTTTCAAGGAAAGAACTTGTGATCTCCTAAATGAAATAATTGAAAATGTGAAGAATTGTACATTTTTGTGTTCTTATAATTTTTCTTTTTTCCTTAAGAAAATTCTTGAAGATTTTTTAGTAAAATAAGACATACATCAATATGCACATACATATATATTTGCATGATCTGGGAAAGATTTCTTAGACATTTATAAACTTAGAATATTTTCAGAATTAAGAACACATATTAAAAGTATGAAGTGGTATGATGTTGGCTATGTGTTTTTCATACTTGGCTCTTATAATTTTGAGAAAAGTCCTATCAAAGCCTATTTTGTTAAATGTTCTTATAAAAGGGTGCTAAATTTCGTCAAGTGCTTTTTCTGCATTCTTTGAGATGATCATATGGTCTTTGCTTTTACTTCTATTTATGTGGTGAATTATATTTATAGATATGTGATGCTGAACTATTCTCGTATCTCTGGGATAAAGCTCACTTGGTGGTGATGAATTATTTTTTTGATGTGAAGCTGACTCAGTTTGCTAGGATTTTATTGAGAATTTTTGCGTCTACATTCATAAGGGATATCAGTCTATATTTTTCTTTTTTTGTTGAGCCCCTTCCTGGCTTTGGTATCGAGGTGATATTGGCTTCACAGGATTCCTTCCTTCTTGATGTTATGAATAATGTCTGCAGAATAGTACCAGTTTCTTTTTGCAGGTCTGATAAAATTTGGGTGTGAAAATCTGGTCTGGGGCTTTTTTTGTTGGAAGATTTGTTATTGATGCATCAATTTCAGCATTGGTCTGTTCAGGAAATCTATTTCTTCCTGACTGAACCTAGGAAGGCTGTGTATTTCTAGTAATTTGTCCATTTCACCCATGTTTTCAAGTGTATGTGCATGTAGATTTTTATAGTTTTCAGAGACGATATTTTTGTATTTCTGAAGTATTGGTTGTGAATTCTCCTTTCTCATTTGTGATTGATCTTATTAGGGTCTCTTCTCTTCTGGTCCTAGTTAATCCATCTTTAATTTTTTTTGAACTTTTTGTAAAGATTACACCTTTCTATGTTGCCCAGGCTGGCCTCAAACTCCTGTCCTCTAGTGAACCTCCCATTTGCACCTCTTAAAGTGCTGGGATTACAGGCACAAGCTACTATGCTTGGCCTCAGTCTCTGTTTTTTGAAGGCATTGACTATATTAGGTATATTTTATTTTTTGGAGCCTACAATAGCACCTTAAACATAGTATTTTTCGATACAAAAACTTGTTTATGTTTCTAATTCAAAATAATAATTTCTTTGTAGACATTTTATAAGAAATGAGAAACAGCTCACCCTCTAGTTGCCCACTGCTATTACAAATATTCCTTCTGATTTTCCTTGAAAATGTCATTTTCTATGAAAATCTAAATGGATGAGTAAGAAGATTATAACTTTTCCCTCTTTGGCACTAGATTACAAATGAATTGAATCAATTTTCACTCACCTTTACCATTTGAAAAATGGAGAAATAAATACAAGAGAATGTATTGGTATTCTGTTGACCTTTTTGTTACAGATTGCATAAAAGTCTCAAGGGCTAGCTTAAAGTTCAATTGGTAAAGACTGCACATAATGTACAAGGTCATTTTGTTCTCCTCCCTCTAAGGTTTTTAGTCTGAAGTAGAAACTAGTCAGTCTTTGTACAGGAATACTAGCTATTATATTGATGATTGTCTCCTTGTAGGAATCTGGCTTTAGAAAAAAATGGGACTCTATCTGGCAATTAAAAGGCAAGCATAACAAAATGACGTTTTATACTTCAAATACCTTTATAAATTTATTAGCATCAGGCAGACAAAAAACAAAAAACTTCAAGTAAATTTTATATACCAAAGTGCATAAGTAATTAGGAACATTATGATTTTGCTGCATTGTGTTATTTTCATATGGTTTTAAAAGAGACACTCCAAGTATTAAGTCTGAATGGAAACATTGGCAACTTTTTTCTCTGAAGTGTTGAGATATTATTTCTGACCTTTTAAAAAGAAATACAAAAGGTGCAATATAAAAGGAAAAAAAAATCAGAAATAACCACAATAGCATGTACACTTTTAGCTTTAAAAGTATGAAATTCTCCTTCTGTTATAAAACCAAGTCATGCATTCCATATGTGCATGAAGCTAAAATAGTAAGAGTGCTTTAAGTGAGGCACAAAGAGAGGTACTGGTTCCTCTATTCTCCCAAATTGTTGTGAGTCATTTTTAGTGATTTGCTTCCTAGAATAAGCCTAGACAAAACTGCAAACTTTATACAGAATTCCATGTCCTAAGTAAAATATGAGAATCACTCTATTTGCTTCTCTGTTTGACAAATATTTATTAACTACTATGCACAAGGTTCTGATGATGTAGAGATAAAGGAAGCATAGACACATTATGCTTGGGAAAAGACATGAAAAAGAAAATTATGCTGTTTTATGGTAGGGTCTGTTATAGAGAGTTGCACAAAATTTTAAGGGAACACAAAGAAGGTGTATAAAATAGAATCCAAGGGAAAGACTTCACAGAAGATACCGTGCCTCATCTGAATCACCTGAGTTTCAACAAAGCATTCAAAATGACTACTAGGTGGTTACGATGAATACATAAGTATAGGATAGCTAAGAAGTTTGTCAAATCTTTAGCTGATAGAACTTTCCTATCAAATACTGGTTGATGGTTTACTGTCAAATTGCAGGAAGTCTACAGTTTCTATTATTGAACTTTCCTTTATAACATTTTAAATGAAATATTTGATGACATATAAGACATATTTAATAAATTTGTGAATCACTCCCTGGGGAGCTCTAGCTACTATGTTCTGTAAATTACAAAGATCTTCACAGACTAGAACAGTGAGTTGAAACTGACAATGGAATGTAATAGTAAAAATATAGAGACAGATTTAAAACTCCACCGCAGAAGTGGATAATTGGAGGAGGCTACCTTAACAGTTTTTCAAATGAAAAGAATCTAGAGTTTTAGCTAAATGAAAGATCACTGTAGATCACAGTTTATACCAAAGTTGACTGGAACATTAATAGAATCCTCCAACTGTATGTTCAAGGTGGTGCTGCTGAGGCAATAGCCTGACTTTCTCCAGTACAAATCAAGAACACTGAATGTCATAGAAGTATAGTTATACAATAGTAAATAACTGGCAAAATGGGAAGTGTTTAAAAAAAGAGAAGACCTGGATGGCACCTGTGGCTCAGTGAATAAGGCACCAGCCCCATATACCAATGGTGGTGGGTTCAAACCCGGCCCCAACCAAACTGCAACAAAAAAAATATCCAGGCGTTGTGGCAGGTGCCTGTAGTCCCAGCTACTCTGGAGGCTGAGGCAAGAGAATTGCCTAAGCCCAGGAGTTGGAGGTTGCTGTGAGCTGTGACACCACAGCACTCTACCGAGGGCGATAAAGTGAGACTCTGTCTCTACAGAAAAAAAAAAAAAAAAAAAGAGAAGACCTGTAGTGCAGTAAGAAACATTTAAAGTAATTATTCATTCCATTCCTTTATTCAATCTGTAAGTCTTTTTTTGTTTGTTTTCTTTTTATAAGTGACAGTATCCCAGGCATGTGTTGGGAATAGGAAAAAAATTAGACAGAAAGCCTGCCCCTGGGATCTTCTCATTCAAGTGGGGAGTTTTTCACTCAGGTGCTTCCAGGAGGTACTTTGAAAATTCATGCTCCTCTGGAAATTATATTCATGATTTTGTGTATTTTTACCTTGATAAAAATGGGGTTAGTTTTAAAATGTTTAACAGGGACTTGGCTAATGGAAGAGTCAAATGCATGTATGTTAACAGACAAATAATGATAAAATACAAAATAAGAATACATCATGTGGGATATTATACTTGGGAGGAATTATGAGCCTTATTTTTTATTATCCCAGGAGGAAGAAGTAGAGCTCTATCTAAATAGATATCATTTGCTTGATTTTCTCTCACTGGCAGTTTTATTTTTCTCACTGCAGGAGGGGAGAAGGGTGGCTTAATATTGTTGTTTTAGGATTCTCCATATAGCATTCCCTCATAGAATAGGAAATTGAACTATGTTCTGTCTGAAGGATTTTATTTTTTGTTTATTTTGTAATATTCATTGAAAATTAATGATCAACACCTCTCACCTTCTCATCCTGTTGTCTATACCACCAGTGTACTAAAAGATGTCTTAGCCTTTACTCTCTCCCTTACACATTTTACTCTCTCATTCATTCATTCATGCAATAATATTTTTAAAACTGCCTTCTATGTAATGTTTTGCAGGTAAATATGTAGTATGTAACAAGCCCTGACTTGTACTGCTTGCTAGTTTCCATGGTGTAAGTATTCCCACTATGGCCATTTCCCAGCCACCAAGGTATGTCATTGAAAGCAGAGGTGGAAGACAGGCACATAATCGACCTGCTGGAGCTGGGAAGCTGGCTCCAGAACACCACTGCTCCTGAGACCCGAATACTACATTAGGTGCCGGGGTTAAAAACATGGTTAAAACTGTTCCTTTTCTTAAGGACATTATCTTCTAGTGAGGAAGAAGAGTATGCACATGACTACTATAACATTATCTTCTATGAGTTACGTGTTGGTTAAGCCTGAGTAACCTAGATGCTGACCAGAGCCTTAGAAGTCTGTGATTTGACTTTGGATTCCTTAGGCCAATTTTGAATGGTCTGGAAACATTACTTACCTCTATGAGCCTAACTTTCTTTATCTATCATGTACAGAAAGTAATTTATTCGTTAAGTATTTATTTTGTGCCTATTACCTGGGGGACACTCCACTAGCCCTGAGAACAAAGATATGCAGTGAACACACGGAATAAAATTCCTCCCCCTCATCAAGTTTGTATTCTAGAGGGGAGAGCTGAATCATCAAGAAACTAATGACAGATATAGTCTGCCAGATTGTCTTGAGTTCCAGAGAGAAAAATAAAGCAGAGAAAGAGGGCGGGGGGAAGTAGGGTTGCAATTTTCAATAGGACAGTCAAAGAAGTTCTTGGAAAGTTGATCTTTGAGAATGAAGGACTGAGGGAAAGAGGCATGTGGTGCCTGAAAATCATATCTGGATTGCTAGGGGACCTGGGAGGGGGCCAGAGCAGTAAGGGTAGAGTTATAGAAATGAGGATTCTAAATGAGATTAGAGATATTCAGGGTGCGGTACAAATTAGGTAAATTCTTATAAGCCATTTTAAGGACTCCAGTTTTTAATCAGTGAGGTAAGAAATCACAGGAAGTTAGGAGCTGAGAAGTGGTAAGATCTGATTAATATTTTAAAATAATCACGCTGTTATGTTGAATGTAGTCCACAGAGGATCAGACAAGCTAGTACAATAATTGGGGTGAAAGGCTTGCCAAGGATTAGAATGGTTGGGGTAAGAAGTAATAAGATTTTGGATGACGTGAAAGCAGAGCAGTCTAGATTTGATAGATGAGTGGTCTGTCAGAGAGAGAGGAATCAAAGAATAGGTCCAAGTCTCTCAGACTCTGTAACTGGATGCAGTCACCATTTACTGAGTGGACTTGGTTTAAGAGTAACGGCAAGATTTCCATTTTTATACATAATAAGTTTGAGATATATTCAATTTCTAAGTAATATATTAGTATAGATAGTTGGATATATGATTTGCAAGTTTATAGAAGTCTGAGTCATTTGAGTACAGATAATAGTAATCAGCAAAAATATACAGTGCCAGATATTATTCTATGCTCCTCTACAAATATTAACTGATTTAACATGACAACAGTTCTATGGCATGGGTACCATTATAATCCACTTTTTTTTTTTTTTTGCATTTTTTTTTGACCGGGGCTGGGTTTGAACCCACCACCTCCGGCATATGGGGCCGGTGCTCTACTCCTTTGAGCCATAGGCACTGCCCTATAATCCACATTTTTATAGATGAGATAGGTAGATTTTTATAGATGAAGTACCTAAGACATAGGTAGAGATAGATCACTAACCCAAGGTTATCTACATCCAGTGAAGTAGTTGAGCTGACACGCAAAGCCAGACAGCCTGGTACAAGGACCTTTGCTCTCAGCTACAATGTTCAACATGAAAGTTGAGGAAATTGCCAACAGGATGACTACAAAAGGCTGGGGCCGGTAAATATTTAGAGGGAGTGGAGATGATGAGAAACAGCCTTGTAGACCACAAAGGAGTTGCCAGTGATGTACAAGGAAAACCAGAAATGTACAGTCTCGTGGAAGTGAAGAAAAGGGTCTTTTGCAGTTTTTGGCTGGGATGGTGTTTGAACCTGCCATCTCCAATATATGAGGCCTGTGCCCTACTTCTTTGCACCACAGGTACCACTGGAACAGATTTGAACTTTTAAAGAGGGATCAGCTTTGTCAAATGCTAGTGATAATTTAAGGAAATTGAGGACTGGGTTTTTCCCAAGTTCATTAAGGCAGCCATTGCTGGTACAAGTGCTAGGCAAGAACAACTATGACAATGGTGGGGCAAACCTGGTTGGCGTGTACTCCAAGGACAGACTGAGGAAAGGAGTCAGGCAGTGTAGTCATCTCTGCAGAGAAGGTGTTTAGCAGGAGGATCCAAGGAATGATACGTGAGCTGGAAGGAAATGGAAGAAATGATAATAATAAATAAATAATTGTGGTGAGCATTAAATGAGATCTCTATGTTTTGAGCCAAGTCTAAATAGAGTATATGCTTAAGGAATTATATGTGAGTTGGAAGGAATTGGAAGAAGAGGAAATAAATATACAAGTGTGACCATTAAATGAGATCTGTATGTTTTGACCCAAGTCTAAACAGAGTAAATGCTTATTAAAGGTGACCGGTCATTAATGTTATTTTATTACTATAACTCAATAGCGCTTATGTTGTGTTCATGTGCACACGGTGGAAAGGTTAATAGAAGACCTGACAAACCATAACTGGTATGTTGGTAAGAATTGGCCATACGCCACAAAAGGTGAACGAACAGCCTGGGCAGTCTGAGCAGAAGCCTGGGGCTAGAAGCAGAATCGGGCTGTGAAAATTGTCTTCTTGAGGTACAGGTCCAAGTTACAAGGAAAAACAAGCAACAAATAGTCCCATCTTGCCTGGACCAGAGTTCCGCAGAATGGTTTCCCTCTGCAAATGAGACCTGGCTGCCTGCACCCTCCTCTCCTCAGAGGCAGAAGTCCACAGGGGTGCAGAGCCCCGATCCCCCCTCCCTCAGACCTAGGGGTCCGGGGTCCACCATACCCCTCCTCCCTCAGACCCAGGGGACCACATGTCCCATATCTCTCCTCCCTCAGACCCGGGGCCCGAGGTCCCCCATACACCTCCCCCTCAGACCCAGGGGAGCGGGGTCCCCCATATCCCTCCTCCCTCAGAACCAGGGGAGCAGGGGTCCCCCATATCCCTCCTCCCTCAGAACCAGGGGAGCAGGGGTCCCCCATATCCCTCCTCCCTCAGACCCAGGGAAGCAGGGGTTCCCCATATTCCTCCTCCCTCAGAACCAGGGGACCACATGTCCCATATCTCTCCTCCCTCAGACCCGGGGCCCGAGGTCCCCCATACACCTCCCCCTCAGACCCAGGGGAGCAGGGTCCCCCATATCCCTCCTCCTTCAGACCCAGGGGTCCGGGGTCCCCATATCCCTCCTCCTTCAGAACCAGGGGCCCGGGGTTCCCCATACATCTCCTCCCTCAGACCCAGGGGAGCGGGGGTCCCCCATATCCCTCCTCCCTCAGACCCAGGGGAGCAGGGGTCCCCCATATCCCTCCTCCTTCAGACCCAGGGGTCCGGGGTCCCCACATCTCTCCTCCTTCAGAACCAGGGGCCCGAGGGTCCCCATACACCTCCTCCCTCAGACCCAGGGTAGCAGGGGTCCCCCATATCCCTCCTCCCTCAGACCCAGGGGAGCGGGGGTCCCCCATATCCCTCCTCCCTCAGACCCAGGGGAGCAGGGTCCCCCACACACCTCCTCCCTCAGACCCAGGGAAGCTGGGGTCCCCCATATCCCTCCTCCCTCAGACCCAGGGGAGCAGGGTCCCCCACTCCCCTCCTCCCGCCGACCCAGGGGCGCGGGGGGCGCCCAGGCGCCGGGGGCCGGGGGCCCGGGGG
>CAUYON010108243.1:0-16998 GCA_963573935.1 Arctocebus calabarensis
TTGTAGACTAAAAGCTCCACTTAAAAAAAGGGGAGGAGGGAGACTTTGTCTAAGTTACAACTGTATTCCCAGTGCCAAAATTGTTCCTAATATGTGTAAGTGTTCAATAAATTTTGTTAAATAAACGAGTGAATAAATGCATAAGTAGAATATTCCTCGGGGATATTGCTTTGTAAATATGAAGGATTTTGTCATGAGGAAGAACGTTCTTTACCTTGTTTAATCAGTGAATGACCATAGCATGGCTTGGAATGAAAATCCCCTGAGCTTCTATTCTCTGCACCCACCATCCAGGGACTGCACAACCCCCTGGTTAGTTTCCATCTGCCTCAAAGGAAAAGCTTCTCTTCAGGACTCTGCACCATTAGGATCTTGGTAGACTTTTCTTGCCATAGTGGAGGCTTTCTGGATCTCTAGCTTTTTCACCTTACTGGAAACTTCTGTGGAGAAATTCTGATTACCCTTATTCTTGCAAGTAGCCTCATAACCCTCAATCCAGATCTATCTTACTGGGTAATTTGGGGAAGCAGGAGAAACAAAAATTGTAATCAATGTCAGGTATCCTTCTGCATCAGACTGCACAGGAAATTCCCTCTTAGTATTTTCACCCAGAGTTTCTCAATTCTGATGTCTTATTGGAGGTTAATCAGCTAAGAAATATGAGAACCAATTTTAAAAAGAAGCAGACTATAAAGCTTGGTTTTCTAGGTGTTCAGAAAGCATGAAAGTAACTGGTTAGCAACACAGAGGAGTAGACAGATACATTATACATGCTTGACCATGGAAAGGACAAGAAAAAAAAGATGAAGAAAAGAGATGTGTAGCTGCTGGGTATGATGGGGTGATAATAGCCAGAACCAAGAGCTTGGATTTGATTATCAAAGTCAAAATCCTGAGTGGAGGGATATGAGTCAATAAGGTGTTGAGTAATGTTAGGTTTTACCTGACAACATCCATTGAGCTTGCTCCAGATTTAAAGAAGTCAGTTGAGTCTTCAATAACAGGGATATTGCTTAAAATCCCAGCCCAGATAACCTACACAAAGGACGAAACATTTATGAGCAAAGTAAACCTACTTCCTCTTCACCTGACTGCATTTGCAGCCTCTCTTCCAGTGGGATGGAGCCAATGAGTGTGAGTGGAAGTGACTTGCACCACCCCAGTCCCAGACTATTCTCTGTGTCCTTTGTCATTTTGTCCACTTGGCTGTCTGGAATGGAGGTGCCCCCCAGAGTGACCTTAAAGATAGCTGAGACTGGGCCTGAATGACTTCAACCTAGAACTGCCTTGGATTACTTATGTGGGAAATAAATTTGTATATGCTGCGTCTGAGCATATAAATTTGGGGGTTGATTTCCTACCATAGGTAATACAAAAGAAATGAAATCTTTTCCAACCTTAATACTTTGGGTACTGATAGTACCAGTGAGGAACATGCTTCAGTTTTCCAAGGTAAGAATAACATTGGGGTCATAGAACTGATGGTAACAGGAACGTGCTTTTGTTTTCCAAGGTAAGAGTAATATTAGGGTCATAGGACAGATAGTACCAGTAATATTAGGGTCGTAGGACTGATAGTACCAGTTAGGAACATGCTTCAGTTTTCCGAGGTAAGGGTGATATTGGGGTTGTCACATGTTCACCTTGATGGTCTCTGCCACCTTCACCTCTTCAGCTGTAAGTTCCACCACCGATGTCTCTCCCGCTGAAAAGTACTGAGAGGCAGGAATCATTTTTCCATCTTCAAACTGCAGATTTCTCACCATCAGCTACAAAATAGTGACAAAACAAGTGTAAATACTAAAGATTAGGCCAGTGGTCCTCGACCTTCCTAATGCCGCAACCCTTTAATACAGTTCGAGACCCACAGGTTGAGAACCGCTGGATTAGGATGATCCAAAAGTAAGGCTGGTGGGAGAAGGAGTCGTGGATATCCTGTCTATAAGGACAGGTTTATTTGGAAAATATACAGATGTGGATTAAAAGCCCTCACCATTATGTATAAAAGGACTGACTGGCATTTTAATAATGGCAGCAGAAAGGAGAAAGTTAAGCCTAAGGATAGCCACATCTGAAAATGGATAATAAGCCCTGAAAAAGCTGACATTTAGGTGTAGGTATCTGGATGAAAACCTACTATAATGAGAACAGATATTACTACTCCTGCCACAGCTCTGCCACTGCGTTGTCGGAGCACTCGCTGTGCACAACACAAAATGTGCATTCGTGTACTAGAGTATCTCATTGATCTCAGAATCCAGATGTCTAGATGGAGACAGAGGACATTCTCATTCCCATTTCACTGGGGCAGAAATGAAGGCTCAGGTTAAGAAATCTGCCCAGTACCACCCAGATAGTCAGTCACAGAGCTGGGATTAGGACCCAGAATTAGCTGGACTCTGAAGCACGTACTCTTGACAACCGATGTAGCCTGTAGCAACTGGAAAATATCTGTAAGTTACAAATTCCCTTTTCCCTCTTCATTGGGGAGCTACCTAGCAGTATACTGTGGCCCAGCGCCAACACTCTCCAGCACAGGCAGTGTAGGAGGGTGCCTTCCTGGTGAAGGAGTGGCTAAAAGCATCTGAGGGGGGCAAATGCATTTTCCTTGCTCCTCCCAGACTCTGGCACTCCCCTCTTTGTTGTTTATATGGGAAGACTGAGACTCAGAGTAGAGAACCATCCTGCCTAAGACCAGTGCATGAAACAATAGGGATTCCCTTCCTTGTCCTTTGACTAAATGCCAAGGTCTTTCTACCTTGCCACAAAGCAGACTATGAGATGCCTTGTCCTCATCAGGGCACACGGTGCCAGCTCCTTCCCACAGACAAATGGGGGCACAGCTATTCTGAGCCTCCCTAACATCCCAGTGCAACACCAGATGACCTTGTACAAGCTATCCCCTTGATAGCTCAGGATACTGAAGGAAGCCAAAATGGTTATTTTGTAGATGACCATGTTTCATAGGTGACTCACCGCTTTTCCATCATTACCAAAAAGAACAAGTCCATTTTTAGTGACAAGACCAGGTTTCTTGGCACCTTTAATTTCCAGAGGTTCTCCAGAAGGCACAGAGCTGTTTAGTAATGTAGAGCCATAGAAAGTGACCATCTAAAAGAGAGATCAGACCCAAATCGTAAAACCAGGAGCACAGCTGTTCATAGGGGTGTATGCAAGCATCACTCCCTGCAGGGGGAAAAAGCTGAAGTTCACAATATCATCGATAATAAAATTGAGACACCACAGTGTGAGAGACTGTATCAATCGTCTGTAAAATGCCACAAAGCAAGAGATTGTGAACGTGTGATTGAAGAGGCTCAAAAATGTCCCACATCCAGACGACCTAAGTATACATTGATACAAAGGTGAGTGAGACAAAATGCTCTCAGCCTTTAGAGCCTGCAGCTAGAATTTGTGGGGGGCAAGGAGGTGTTGGGGGTGGGTGTCGGTGAGGAGGAGTGCAGAGGAGTAAACAGACTATTACAAAGCGGTGTGACAGGTGATGAGAAGGACAGGGGACCTCGTACATCCGCTCATGAAAACAGAACTGGATCCAGACTGTAACCAAGAGAAACTGATTAATTATTATAATTCTCTATTAGCTAGCATTTATGGAGCACTCTCATAGTTAACCTTTATTGAATACTTACTGTATGCCAGGGACTATGTACTTGTACAATTAACATGTATTAATTCATTTAATCTTCACAACAACCCATAACCCATAAGGAGGCAGTATTATTAGTCCCATTTTGTAGGAGGAAACCATGGCACCCAACGAATGGTTAAGTAACCTGCCCAAGGTTACACCGTAATTAGTGGCAAAGCCAGAACTTTAATAGAGATGTAAAACTTCCTCCTAAACCACTACACTAAATTTTCTTCCTTGGTCATTCACCGATTCCATGTATTTTTTTATTGGCACCAACTTTGCACTGGGAATCTTGCTTGACTGCTGAGGTTGTCAAAGACTGTAACAGGAAGCCCTCATGAGTGTGGGTCTCAGTTACAGCATTTCTCTGACTGCCTTGCAATTGTGTATTCACTTCTCTGCTTTCCCTATAAAACTGCAGTCTATTTGCGAGCAGGAGCTGTGCCTGGTGTCCGCTTCACAATGAATGCTCAGTACATGCAGAATCCAGAGAAGAGTGAGTCACAGCCCCTGCCCATGACCCTACCCGTGACCCAGGGAAGAACCCAGGGAAGCCAGACTTATCTGTCATGCCTCTTACAAAGGTACTATGGGGGTGGGAATAGCGGCCCCTAAAACATACCTGTCCATTTATCTCTGTCCAAGCTCCAGGGACTTTATCATGACCTCGAATCCAGTTATGCAAAACTTCAGCAGGCTGATCCCAAGAAATCTAGGAAAGCACAGAGCACAGGCTGACCTTCCTATGGCTGTGAGTCTCCAAGGCAGTGTGAACATTTCTATCAGTGGCAGAAGTGGGGAGGGCTAGGCCGGGCTGGCTTGGAGATCCACCTTTTGGTGAAGCCATAGTACGTTGGGAACTACTTAAAGGCAGAGGGCCATGAACTCTGGGATGTGTTATTGAGTTGATATAAATACCTCAGCATTTTCCTTTTTCTGGATGCCTTCATATGTTGCCCCTTCTTCTGACTGAGGAACACGAGGAGCTTTTCCATCAGCTATGAGTTGGACAGCTTCTACCTGAGGCCAAAAAACGTTACCTGTGTTACAGCCCAATGATCAACAATGGCGTGGTCTGTTTAAGTGGAGTTTCTGCCTAATGGAACTACTACCTCCAACTTTGTTCACAGCCAGACTGTACTAATAACTACCATTTCTTCAGGTCCAGCTGTGTGCTTAGCAGTATTTTATAAAAGCAGCTACTGTATGTAAAATATCCCTGCAAACATCACAAACATCCTATAAGGTGGGTATTATTATTATTCCCATTTTACACATGAGAAAACTGTGGCTTAGAAAATTTAAGCAAGCTGGGCACAGTGGCTCACACCTATAAACCCAACAATTTAGAAGGCCAAGGTGAGAGGATCATTCGAGATCAAGAGTTTGAGACCAGCCTAGGCAACATAACAAGACTCCCTCTCTACAAAAATAAAGTTAAAAATTAGCCGGGCATGGTGGTGCACACCTGTAGTCTCAGCTACTCAGGAGGCTGATGTGGGAAGATCTCTTGAGCTTGAGACTCTGAGGCTGCAGTGAGCAATGATTGCATCTCTGCACTCCCATGGGTAAGAGTTAAAGAAAGTTTAGCAACTAAAGAAGTTAAGCAACTAGCTGAGGATCACAGAGACAGCTGGTAGGTGTCGGGAGCAGGATCTGCATCCAGGTCTATCTTCTACCAGTATCAAGCCTGCCCTCTTAAAATTTACTCCCCACAAGGAGTAAATTTTACTCCTCACCCTTTTTAAGACAGAGTCTCACTCCGGCACCCTGAGTAGAGTGCCGTGGCATCATAGCTCACAGTTTGGCTTAAGCGATCATCTTGCCTCAGTTTTCCTGTTTTTAGTAGAGATGGGGTCTTGCTATTGCTCAGGCTGGTCTTGAACTCCTGAGCTCAAGCAATCCACCTCCCTCGGCCTCCCAGAGTGCTAGAATTAAAGGCATGAGCTATGGAGCCCGGTCAAATGACTCCCTTCTGTAAGCAAACTCCAACCTCCACTTTGGTGATTCAGTGGAAATTACAAATATAATGTATAAAATAAGCCACTATGAGGAGTTTGCTCATCACGATGGTTCTATAAAATGATTCATTGTTATATTTCCTTAATTCAACTTGCTTTCTAGTTTAGGACGCCTAGAATCAAAAACATTAAAATCTATCTGTGAATTTGAATGCCTTCAGGATGTTTGCCTGGAGTTGAGAGCCTCTCCTCTTTCCAGAGAGGCCTATGTGAGCTGAGGTTCTCGGATTTCTCTCTAAGGATTGACAGCACCTGGCCAACCTTCCCGGGAACACAAGGCGGGAGCCACCAGGGACCAGGCCCAAGTTAACAGCTCATCTCATCCACCCCCCTCTATACGGGCAGTCCCTGGGTTACAAATGAGATAGGTTCTGTAGGTTTGTTCTTAAGTTTAATTGATATGTAAGTTGGAACAGGTACATTTTCCTGTTAACTATAAGAGCCCCCGTTCATAAGTGCAAGTTGTACATCAGTCAGATGTTTGTAACTTGGGGACTTACTATAATAGCCCCAGTTCCTAAGTGCAAGTTATAAGGAAGTCAGATGTTTGTAACTCAGGGACTGCCTGTAATAACATTGGATATAGAATCTGGGCTTGAGAAAATGTCACTAAACATACTTAATGCTCTAGTGATTATAATTATCATTTTTGGCACCTACTGTGTGCCAGATGCCTCACACAAATAATGTCTTTTAATTTTCACAACAATCCTACAAGTTAGGCAGTATTATCCACATTTTATTTTATTTTATTTTTTTGCCACAGAGTCTCACTTTGTCACCCTTGGTAGAGTGCTCATGGCAACCTCAAATTCTTGGGCTTAAATGATCCTCTTGCCTCAGCCTCCTGAGTAGTTGGGACTACAGGTGCCTGGCACAACACCTGGCTATTTTTAGAAACGGGGTTTCACTCTTGCTCAGGCGGGTCCCGAACTGGTGAGCTCAGGCAATCCACCCATCTCAGCCTCCCCAAGTGTTAGGATTACAGACAGGCAGGAGCTACCACACCAGCCTTATTATCTACATGTTATAGATGAGGGACCCAAGACTAAAGAGGTGAAGTGACTTGCCTGTCGTCATACAACAAATAAGAGAGAGAATGAGAATGAGATTTAGGTCTTTGGGACCCCAAAGGCCTCTTCCCTAAATTACTGAATGGTACAAATGAAGCACCTGCCTTCTTCCACCTGAGTCAATGGACACTATTTTCTGTCATCTCGCTACCCCTATGCTACTGACTCTGGAAAAAAATTAAATGACATCAAAATTATCTGCTAACTCTTTCAACATTTTTGTAGGCTAATATTTTAATATTTTTACTTTTTGGTGTACATGCTTTGGGCTTTTTAAATAAACAGCAAATTTCACCCAGTTATATAGACTAATTTAAAATCCTTTCAAAGGAAGTTCAAGTTACATAGCAAAATTTCTTAAGCTTTTGTACACTTTTTTTTTTTTTCTTTGCAGTTTTTGGCCGGGGCTGGGTTTGAACCTGCCATCTCCGGCATAGGGGGCTGAGGCCCTACTCACTGAGCCACAGGTGCTGCCCAAGTTTTTGTACACTTTTTAACAAGTAGTCATTATAAATCGTGTCAGACATTCACATACTTGACACAAGAAATAGAGCAGCTTCTTTGTTACTTCATCCAATTTTGTTTCTAACCTTTACATTTTTAGTGAAAATTCATGTAGGTGAATTCTTAATAAAAGAAAAATATTTCCCTAAGTTCAAAGGTTTATTAGTTTCTTCTTGTTGGCATAAATATACTGACCATGGCCTTGATTCCTTCAGGAAAAAGAAATCGATTATAAAGTGAGTCCACTGTGTCATTGGGTTCCACATCACATGATCTCTGCAGAAGAACGGGTCCTGTGTCTAAACCATCATCAGCCCAGAAAACAGAGAATCCAGCTTTCTTATCTCCCATAATTAGAGTCCTATGAAAAGAAGAATTTCAACTTAAGATGTTGGGTAACTGTATTATAATGTGACGAATTCATGATATTAAAGTATAAGGTAGTTAAAATGGAAAAATAGACAGTGAATAAAACTACTGTGAGAAGTTAACAGTAGGGCTGGGATGGCAGAGCTCACGAAAGCAATACCTAATGGAACAGGTATTTTATACATCCTGGGACCTGCAGCCTTTCTTGTTAACATATAGAAAGGACTTGCATTGAATTCACAAAGGAACTAGAGTAGAACCACTACTACCACTCACTGATCCCTAAGTGTCAGCCTTTTAATTTGCCAGGTGGGCAAATTCCTTGACCCTGAATTGACACCTATATTCCTACATACAGGAATTATATTGAAATACAAACAGAAGATAAATCAATGATGAGAAGAGCTGAGAACTAAGAGAAAATGCTGGCCATTCAGAAGCATATAATACGCTAGATCTGTGAACAAACAAATATACCATTCAGAAGCAAATAATACTCTAGATCTGTGAACAAACACAGATCAAAGCACATCAGAGTAGGCTAATATGGAGATAGTATGAAGTGGGAGGTCAACCATGCCCATGACCTAAATCATTTTGACTTCTGAGCTACTAATCAAGCAAGACCTAAATCCATCATCAATCAATCACTCTCCAGATATACTGAGGAATTCACTAACATTATGTTATCAGGAGTCTGAAAAAATATTGATATGCTTTAGCCAAATTATCCTGCATGTAGAAACAATGTGAAGCGAGAAAAACTATTCATACAAGTGCAAAAATATCTAATAAATGGTAAAGTATTGTTTATAAGCACCCAAAGGAAATCAGTGTATGTAATCAAACTTTAAACACAGTGGATATTTTCAACACATTTAAATCAAGTGTAGACTTTCTGCTTATTCCACAACTTGACCCTGGAGGATAAAAGGAAGATGTGCACATAAAGGAGAGAGGGCAGGAAAGGTGGTAAAGGCCCTCCTCAACACACAGCATAGTGTCCCTATGGTATTAGGTACCTGTTGTGCCCCAGGCACTGTTCTTGACACTGGGAAACAGCAATAAAAATGTTAGACTAAGTCCCTCCCTCAAGGAGTTGAAAGTTGAGTGGAGAAGGACAATGAAGATGATAATCTCAGGTAATTCAGCATTTCCTGAAATATACCCGAGATGCTCTACGCAAAAAAGTTTTGTGATCAAATAAGTTTGGGAACTGTGTGGTTTTCAGGTGATCACACTGAAGCACAAATTAAAAGCTCAAAGAAGGCATGATAGCTACAATCCTAGCATTCTGGGAGGCCGAGGGCGGGAGGATCATTTGAGCTCAGGAGTTCAAGACCAGCCTGACCAAGAGCGAGACCCCCCCCACCATCTCTACTAAAAATAGAAAAATTAGTTGGGCGTTACGGTGGGCATCTGTAGTCCCAGCTACTCAGGAGGTTGAAGCAAGTGGATTGCTTAAGCCCACAAGTTTGAGGTTGCAGTGAGCTAGGCTGACACCATGGCACTCTAGCCTGGGCAACAGAGTAAGACTCTGTCTCAATAAACAAACAAATAAACAAATAATAAATAAATAAAAGCTCAAAGAAATTCTGTAATAAAAAGCATCTGGCCTAAACCAAACTTATCTGACCCCGGAACCTTTGTTTGCACGACACCTGGTTCCAGCTGATGGAACTAGTACTTCGTAGACTGTTCTTAGCAAACATGGTCTTGGTTCACACAGTCTGTCTAGACCTCATGGGGCTTCATGCAATTGTAGCAGTCAGTCAGGAGCTCACAATTGTTCAGGCATACCCAGTTTCTTTATCATCTACGTAAAAGTCGGAAAGACTATGGGCAATCGAAATCCTTCAGAAATCTTACCAGTTGATAGCAGAGGCTCCTCTGTGCCTGGGCAGGATGGATGGATGATAGATGATGGAACCGTGCTTTGGGCCATCGATCACGTCCATGGGGATGAACTGTGTGCAGAAGGGGAGCACATTTAGCTCTGCACCCACGGATCTGTAGGCATCCGCCACCTCCTTGATGGTCTTGCCCTTGACTCTCCATCGAGGGAACTTGAACACAGGGGTCCCATCTTTCTCTGCAGCCAAACCTGAGCATGAAAAAGATCATTGTCATTTTAAGAGTTATCCAAATTGTATATTATATCATGCTCTATTTTTCTAATGTGATATTTATTCTTTTTTTTTAATTTCAGTTTAATTTGAGGGGACAAAGAAATAGGTAACAATGTTTGCATTTGTTAGGCAGAGTCCCTCTTGCCTCAGCCTCCTAAGTAGCTGGGACTATAGGCGCCCGCCTGCCACAACACCCAGCTATTTTTGGTTGTAGTTGTCATTGTTGTTTGGCAGGCCTGGGCTGGGTTTGAACCCGCCAGCTTTGGTGTATGTGGCTGGTGCCCTACATGCTGAGCTACAGGCACCAACCCTGCTTCTCCATTCTCATGATATTTTACTAAGAAGAATGTATTTCAACTCTATCCAGGTTAATACAAAAGATGTTAATTTGTACATCTATATATTTAAAGAATAATAACTTGGAACTGAAAGGCTTGTGGCTAAGTAATATTTTGAGATTTTAATGGAAACTTTTTTCTTTTTCAGATAAAAAGGATACACACCTTTATTACTGATACTATTTATTTACTTATTTTTGAGAAAAAGTCTCATTCTGGTCTCTCCTGAGGAGAGTGCTGTGGCCTCATCTCACAACAACCTCAAACTCTTGGACTCAAGCAAACCTCTTGGGACTACAGGCACCCACCACAATGCCCAGCTATTTTATTTTATTTTTTTATTTTTGCAGTTTTTGGCCAGGGCTGGGTTTGAACCCGCCACCTCTGGTATATGGGGCCAGAACCCTACTCCTTTGAGCTACAGGCACCACCCATGCTCAGCTATTTTTTAGAGATGGGGTCTTGATCTTGCTCAGCCTGGTCTTGAACTCATGAGCTCAGGCAATCCACCCACCTCAGTCTCCCAGAGTGCTAGGATTATAGGTATGAGCCACCATTCCCAGCCTGATAGAACATTTTAAAGAACACAGTTTTAGATTTGGAGCCAAGTGCCAGTACTTCACCCATCAATTTAACACGCTTACCCCTGGCATAGTTGGAAAACCTTGATTTTCCCCCTTCTCTGCACAGAGTAAATTATAGACCAGAGTACGTTATCCTTTCCAAACAGGCGGATCCCAGAAGAGTTGGGTTGAAGTTACTGAGCTGAACTTTTCTACATCCTTCTCCCAAATTCAACAAACAGATGAGTTTGCAGAGGAGAGAGGCCAACAACAGAGAATGAACACTCAGCTCCATGGAAGGGTCTGCTACACTGGAACAGATCCAGCTTTCCTTCCCGAGGAACATGCTGTCCCCTCTCAAACAAATGACACCATCCCAACGCCATGCGAAAATTGAATGGCCCTCCAGAATGCAAACAGCACAAGCCCATGTTTTTCCATAATAAAATGTAATTTTTTATTATGTACTTTTTATGTTAAGCATGTATATTTAAGTATACATGTATTATATATAATAATGCATATTAGTAATAGTATAGGTCCTATATTTTATATATTAATTTTAGGCAATTTCCAGGAGCTTTAATGAAAGCTTTTCATGTGCATTTTTGTATCCTTTACTTTCTCCCCTATCTGATCATCAAAATTCATGGACTTTGAATGAGATGATCCTTCCACCAGAAAACCTAAATTCTGAAGCGAAAGTAAGTCTTGAAGGACCCCAGCCAGATTAGGCCCTGCTCAATCCACATGGAAGAATCTGAGAGATGGTATAATAATGTTCACAAATTGCAAATGTTCATAAAATGTTCAAAAGACTCAACTCATGTGCCAGATGACAGGAAAATGGATAGATGGTAGTAAAAAATGTGATGATGAGAGAAAATTGTGAAAGATTATATGGGAAAGAAAAGTGGATGGAGGAGGCTTGGAAATCTTCACTGCAAAAGATGAACTCCGCTGAGATGGGCTTGAGTCATCTAGGTACCGGGCTTGTGCTTTGGTTTTTGGCTCCCCCAGAGCTGTTTTTGGCTGTCTTAGTTGACTCTCCTGACAAGAATAGTCAGTTACTGTCACGACTGATTGCTAATTATAAGCCAGGAATAGTGTGATCCCTTTATGAACAATAATCTCATTTAATCCTCGTAGCAGCCACATGAGATGGGTATCACTGAACTGCAGCTTAGTAAGATTAGCTAACTTGCCCAAGGTCACACAGCTAGTAAGTGGCAGAGTCAGAATTCATCTCTTAACTCCAGATCCTATGCTGTTAACCACGTGCTGTACCACCTCCTTATACAGGTAAAATGGATGTGCATAGCAGGTGTAAGTGCACTTGATCAGGTTGGTCAAGTCAAGTTGGTATTTTTTCTTTTTCTGAATTCTACCATTAGCCCAAATGGCCATGGCCAGTGGAAAGAAGGTCCTGACACTGGGACCAGGCAATTTTAGGAAAGAGTTCATTTCCCAGGATCCATTCTGAAAGGAGGTCTAGCAGTCACATGCTTGCAATTCTTCTGAAGTCCACACACACAGCAGAAACTGCCAGTTGTCCCATTTGTCCATTAGCAATGGATTCCCCTAGTTTAGCTGAATACATGGCCATCCCAAATAAAATCTGTATTTCTCAGCCTCTCTTGCAAATAGATTTGGCCTGGGACTAAGTTCTGGCAAGTGGAATACAAGTGAGAGTAATATGTGCAACTTCTGGATTACACCCTTAATGAAAAGCTTGCCCTCTACTTCCCCACTTTCCTTTCTGCTTGCTGGAATACAGACTTGATAGTTGGTGCTGAGGCAGCTACCTTGCACCATGAGACAGACGCCAAGTATTGATGCTGACAAATCAGCAAATAAGGAGCATGTGTTGTGACCAACATGGAGCTGCCACACCAGCTCTGATGGCCAATCCAGACTTGAGAATTCTTGACCTAATCATCCCAAGATGTACTCACCCAGTGGGTCAGCTTTTCCATCCTTGTCTGGAACCGTAAACACCCCTACTACTCTGTGGCCCTCTTTGCGAAGGTGGCTGTAGACTTCCTGTCCAAAGAGGCTCTGGCCAATAAGTGCCAACTTCAGTTTGTTTTTGAAATAAACCTGTGAAATAATTTAATGATGACAGACATAAGCATGGGTAGAAGATGTTGGATAATAAACAATTTTTTCAGTCATAGGTGACTCACCTCAAGGTGACTTGAGGATTACAAGAGGCTAAAAGATCTATAGCACAAAAATGTTACTGACATACACAAAACCCAGACCACATTACATGTAGATAATAGTAAAAATAATTTCACACCTAAGTATTGTTCATTTTCTGTTTGTTCTAATTACTTTTATTATTCATTTTATTTTACTTTATTTTTTGAGAGAGCCTCAAGCTGTCGCCCTGGGTAGAGTGCTGTGGCATCACAGCTCACAGCAACCTCCAACTCCTGGGCTTAAGCAATTCTCTTGCCTCCACCTCCCAAGTAGCTGGGACTACAGGCACCCACCACAACGCCTGGCTATTTTTTTTTTTTTTGCTGTTTTTGGCTGGGGCTGGGTTTAAATCCGCCACCTCCAGCATATGGGGCCAGCGCCCTACTCACTGAGCCACAGGCGCCGCCCCTGCCTGGCTACTTTTTGGTTGTAGTTGTCATTGTTGTTTGGCAGGCCCAGGCTGGATTCGAACCCGCCAGCTCTGGTGTATATGGCTGGGGCCTTAGCAGCTTGAGCTACAGGCACTGAGCCTTTATTATTCGTTTTAACCATTGGGTTTTCTCTTTTTAAAAAGTTTTTCAAATTATTTATTTATTTGCTTATTTTAAATTTCAGATTAATGTGAGAGTACAAATACCTAGGTTACAATATTTGCATTTGTTAGGCAGAGTCCCTCTTATAGTTGTGTCCAGCACCCAAAAAGTGTGTCATATACCCTTACTTTGTGCCCATTAAGTGGGAACACACCAATCTCCTCCACATCTCCCTCTCCTCCCTCCCTCATTCTCCTTCCCCTCAGCTTGTATTTATGTATTTTTGAGACAGAGGATTCCCTATGGTACCCAGGCTGGTCTTGAACTCCTAGGTTCAAGTGATCCTTACGCCTCAGCCTCGTGAGTAGCTGGGGCTATAGGTAAGCACCACCACACCTGGTGGAATTGTGTGTGTGTTCCTTCCTGGAAATGTCTGCCCAGAACTCTCTCTACCTCTCTCTGCCATGTTCGAAAATGGCTCCACGGGCTCCGTGCCCTTAGCACAGTGGTTATGGCCCCAGCCACATACACCAAGGCCTGGGCCAGCTAAAACAACAATGACAACTGCAACAAAAAATAGCCGGGCGTTGTGGCGGGCACCTGCAATCCCAGCTTCCTGGGAGGCTGAGGCAAGAGAATAGCTTAAGCCAAGAGTTTGAGGTTGCTGTGAGCTGTAACGCCATGGCACTCTATCAGGGGTGACATAGTGAGACTCTGTCTGAAAAAAAAAGGAAAAGAAAAGAAAAAAGAAAGAGAAAATGGCTCCACAGAATTTGGATTTAGAATGCACTTTTTCCCCTTCAATCTGAATAAGATTCTCTACTCCTATGGAAGTCATTCTAATACAAATGGCAAAACATAACTATAGTCCAGAAAGTAAAAGGGAAGAGGAGAGAGGGGAAGGGGAGGAGGATATGGGAGGAGGGAGGGTGTTTGGGGGGACCTCACCTAATGTGCATGATGCCATGGTACATTTCAAAACTATTAAGAAATGAGTATAATTGTGATGGATGTGTTACTTAGTTCAATGCAAGCATTTCACATTGTATATCGAAGCAGCACCCTGAACCCCATAAATGCATCAATGTACAAAGTTAAGATTTAATTAAGAAAAAAAAGAAAGCCATTCTAAATTAGTAAACCCTCACAGTGAAAACTTAATTTCCCCTTATGCCTCAGTTTATTAAGAGCATAGATAACATCCCTTTTTAGGCATGAAGTTAAAAGGATACCAGATCCCAACTACCCAGTAATTGAGCTGATAATTAAACAATTAAGGTTTTAGCTGAAGTTTCTATCCCAAAAGCCTAATTAAGCTTCAACATCTAACAAATACTTGGCAAGCAAACAGATTAACACTGTAAGGATAGAAAATTTACCCATAGATAATGCATGGTTGGCCATTTAATTTCCTCTCTTCAAAAAATCAAAATATCTCTATCTTCAATACTCTATCTTCAAATCCTATAATTAATGCTGTTGCTTGAAATAAAATCTATATTTTGTCCACCTAGCAAAAATTTGGCTGTCATTGTACAGCACACAAAAACACGTAACAATAATAATGAACACCACTCAGCAAGACACTGCCATATGTCAACACAAACTATGAGCTATCAGATATGAGACCCTGATATACCAACGTTATGAAACCTGATCGAGTTGTATGTACAGTGTTATCAATGGAAGCACCTGGTGTCAAGTTCACAAACTTGATTGTCAGACCACATACAACTACAACTCTGATGGTCCTTCCTGAAAAAGAGTTTCAAAATTGCTTTGAAAGGTAGATGAGGCACTGGTGTTGATGCGTAGATTCCCAAGGGAAGTACTTCAAGGGTGACCATAGTGATATTTAGCAGTGAGGCATGAGGCACTTTTTCTAGGATGAGTTCCCAAACTTAATTGTCAGACCTCATGTGACAGCCAACAGCAAGAGTCTTCCCTGGGGAGTCTGAGTCAGGAAAAAAAAAAGTGGCAATAAGAGAAAACACTTTAATAAGACCTTTGTATGTACCAGGTATTCACATATATGACCTCATTTGATGGCCCAATGACTCCTGGAGACAGGCATTATTAACTCACTTTCACAAAAGCACAGAGAGGCTAAAATACAGCCTGGAGTCAAATAGTTACAAAGTGGCAGCCCTGAGATTCAAACTCCATTTATTATCCCAGGCTCCCTTTTTTTCCCATAATACCAGTTGTGTAATCTTGAGCTAGGCCTCACTTTCCCTCTTCAATTAAAATAAGAATAATAGTAGTACCTATCTCATAAAGTTGTTATAAGGATTCAGTGAGGTAAAGTATGTCATGCAATAGTACACTATTATTATTATTTTTTATTTCAGATTATATGAAGGTACATACGATTGGGCTGCATTGTTTGGGTTTGTAAGGTCAAGTCCAAATTGCAGTTGAGTTCTTCACCCAGGTAGTGTGCTACGTACACCTACATTGTACCCATTAGGTGGAAACTTACCAAATCACCTCCCCCTATTATTATTATTATACCTAGGTAAATAAAAATAATGATAATGGGGGTGGCACCTGTGGCTCATCGAGCAGGGCACCGGCCTCATATGCCAAAGGTGGCAGGTTCAAACCTGGCCTCAGCCGAACTGCAAAAACAGAAAAATAGCCAGGCATTGTGGCGGGTGCCTGTAGTCCCAGCTACTCGGGAGGCTGAGGCAAGAGAATCACCTAAGCCCAGGAAGTGGAGGTTGCTGTGAGCTGTGTGACACCATGGCATTCCATCGACGGCAATAAAGTGAGATTCTGTCTCTACAAAAAAAAAATTATAATGATAATGATAATGGATATCTCCTATTGGGAATGTACCCTGAGCCAGGGACTATGTTAAGCCTTTTTCATTAATTCAGGGGTTATTTATCAAATGCTTATTTATTTCTTCAATCCTCACAGTAATCCATTTTACAAATGAGAAATTAAGTCACCTGCCCAAGGACAGAGCCAATAAGGATCAGGGCAAGATTCAACTCTGGATCCACCTTACTTCCACAGATGTGCTTCTAAGGCTGTGCTATACGGAAAAGTGCTGTGGTGTCAGAGCTCACAGCAACCTCCAACTCCTGGGCTTAAGCAATTCTCTTGCCTCAGCCTCCCGAGTAGCTGAGACTACAGGCGCTCACCACAATGCCTGGCTATTTTTTTGGTTGTAGTTGTCATTGTTGTTTGGCAGGCCCAGTCTGGATTCGAACCCGCCAGCTCTGGTGTGTGTGGCTGGCACCTTAGCCGCTTGAGCTACAGGCGCTGAGCCCCCTTCCCTTTTTGAAAAAAACAAAAATGTACCAGTCTGAGCAGGAATGAGACCCCGTCTGTACCAAAAATAGAAAATTTTACAAAGAGGTGACCAACATACAGAGAATATCTTGTAAATAATTTCATAAAATTTTGTAATGAATATTTTGTAATAATTTTACAAAGAGGTGACCAACATATAGAGAATATCTTTTTTTTTTTTGAGACAGAGCCTCAAGCTGTCACCCTGGGTAGAGTGTCGTGGCATCACAGCTCACAGCAACCTCCAATTCCTGGGCTCAAGCGAGTCTCCTGCCTCTGCCTCCCAAGTAGCTGGGACTACAGGCGCC
>CAUYON010108245.1:0-18245 GCA_963573935.1 Arctocebus calabarensis
ATCCTGATCAAGTAGAATGATTTTTAAATACTTCTTCTTTTTCTATTATCTGTAAGATTTGCCATGATCTGTTTTTTGAAGTTATCTTTTACTTTTATTTATATAATATTAATTGTCTATTTTTTGAGACTTTGGAAAAAATAAGAAGTTAACTGATGACTTCATATTGAGTCTCAGAGTCAAAGCATCGTATAATAGACATACTCTTATTTGACAATGTGAATGTTACTTGCTTGGCATTATTATTAATATTGCTTAATATTTCGATGCAGTAATTGTCTGTTTTCTTTTCTGAATGTATTTATCTTCATTCATTCTTTACATGGTTTTTGTTTCTCATCCTTACCTTAAACATTGTTATTGTTATTAAATTTTAAGCCTTTTAAATTCTGTGAAGGCAAAAAGTGGAAACCTAATTAACAAATGTATATGTCAAAAAAAAAAAAGAGAGAGAGAGAGAATCACTTAAGCCAATGAGTTTGAGAGTTTGAGGTTGCCGTGACCAGTGACACCACAGCACTCTACTGAGGGCAACATAGTGAGACTCTGTCTAAAAAATAAAAGGCTGTATTAGTTTGTAATATTGTCAGCACTGTGGAAGTTCCTTTCTATCCACATCCACTCCAGCATCTCGTGTTTTAGGACTTTGTGACAAGATGGCCAATTTTGAATAAAAAGGTAATAGTTAAATACCTTTCTGTCTAACTCCTATGATTACCCCTAATTGAGCAACAAGGCTGTCATTTATTTAGCAACACAAATTATAATATTTTATTTATTCACTTATTTAATCTATCAGAATTTATTGTGGTAAAAATAGTTAATATGAGATCTATTCTTTTAGCAAATTTTTAATTACATAGTCTATTAATTTTAACTATAGGTACAATGTTGTACAGCAAATCTCTAGTGCTAATTTACCTTGATTGATTGAAAGTTATACCTGCTGATTAATAACTCCCCATTTCCCCCTGTGGTAATAATCAATAGTAAAGGAAAAATGAAGCTAGATGTATCTGATCCTAAAATAATTACATATTTAAGCAAAAAAAATTCCTTGTAAATAGGATTTTTAAATACCTCCTTCATCTATAATTAACTCTCTGAACCACAACATTTTGGAGAGAGGGTGGGAAGAAGGGCTGCACACTCAATGCAAGTAACATATTTTTCCTCCCTTTGGAATAGACACTTTACTGTTTAATTATAGTAATTTATGTATGTCTCCCTTATTTTAAGCTTTAACTCACAGATCATGGATCCCTATGGAGAATGGAGAGCTACAACTTAAAAAAATCTGACTAAGTGCCTTGTTCTACTAAGAAATATTGTCTACCTAAGTTCTACATGCAAAAGTTACTTTACTTTGATGGATTCTAAAACAAGGTCACAATTTTACCAATCTCAAAATAATTACCTTACGTTCATCTAAAGTATACTCACATAATTGTGTAATACAGAGTGTCCATAGAGGTCACATGCAATTTAAAAGAGTATGCAGTTTACTTATGTAGATAGATGATAGATAGATAGATAGATAGATAGATGGATAGATAGATAGATAGATAGAGTGTTTAAAAGGTAGTTATATGGTATTGCAAGTCCCTAAAAGTGGACAATTTTTATAACTTAGTAATAAGTAATTTTGAAAAATAAGGATGGAGAATGTAGACACTATCGTAATATCTCATTCTGGTATTTACCAAGCAAAACTTGTTAATTTTTGTTCCTTTGACATGTTCAGTAAAATGCAAAAGATTCCATGAAGATTTATTTTTAACATGTCTTTTTTTTGCAGAGTCCCAGCACAAAGTAGGATTAGTCATAGGAACCCAGTAATTTTTTTTTTCTATTTTGTTCCCACTTCTATAATTTTCAGTACCTGATTTCCCCAAATATTAGACAGCTCTTGGTGCTATTTAGTATTCTTAGCTTCTTTGGATAGCAGGAATTTTTATATAAGATCCCTAGAAAGCATTTATTTAACCTAAAATAAGCTGCTTTATCTTCATTTTATAACAACAAACAACATTTTTAATCTTCATGCATATGTAATTAAAATCACGTTTCCTTTTATATTTCATAATTTAAGGTGTAGAACATACCCTGGAAGAAACAGATTTGCCAAAAACTCTTCAGAACTAGTGATGTTTATTACACTATGTTTTAAAAAGATAACTGTGAAATTATTAAACTACTTAATAATTAAGAACTGATGGTTTAAAAAAATCCCACTCCCTTTTAGAGTATTGTTTTGAGTTTTACTTTGTTTTATAAATACCAACATTAACAATCTAAAGTTAAAGTGTAAATTTTAGAAATGTTAAATTGAAACTCTATCATCAACTTACTCTACAAGCAAAATGTGTATATAAGTGGGAAAAACCCAAATAATTACATTTATTTAAAAATTAACATTGAAAAAATTTTAAACAAGCGAGGCAGCACTTTTCCTGAAGAAAAACAAAACAAATATTTACCCTAGGGAATTATATTCTGCAGAAATTCCAGCAAAATAAATTTTCCCACAATAGTACTTTGAATTAAACAGCTACTAGTTATGAAATCAGAGCAGTGTTACATCACTTTTGCCTGTTAATGGTTAAATTATTATCAAGCATTCCCTTTTTTAAATTTTGATATGAGTAAAATAAATTGTTTACAAAAGGTTGTAATGCAAGAAAAGAGAAACACTGATTTTATATGAAAAACAAATTGAAGGAGAACCTTTTAATTCTCCAGGAAAGATACAATTTTAACAACAAGAAAGAGAAGAAATTGTGATTTTCATTTTTTTATGTCATGAATGCAATAACTATAGTTTTCTACAAAGATGTCAGCCTACTTGAAAATCAAATTATCTAATAAGCAGGAGATTTCTAGAAAGCATGCTAAAATTCTGTTTCTATCTTTTGCGTTCACTAGACAGTAAAATCTGCAATATCACTAGTTAAAAGGGCGCAGACAGCACTGGGATTTCAGAAAGTGTAAGTGGAGTTGCTGGTATGTGGTCACCCACCTTCCTTCTGCCTGGTCAGCTGGAGCCATTGAATCACTCCAACACTAGGGAGCGCACTTTCCCCAGGAATTACCCTGGGAAAGTCTGAGCAGGAGGCTCCCGTCTGCAAGTCAGCACCAGGCAGGGTGCCAGCCCCAGCTCTGCTGTGTAGAATGACAAGGCTCACAGATATGACACTGCTAATGGTAAACAATCACATTTCTGTCAGGCATCTGAGAGGCTTTTCATATTTCTGCATGTGCAGAAAAAGCCACAGAGTTACTTTATTTGTGGCACATAAAAAGGGCATCATGAACTTTACTCCCATTTCTTCCCCCTCTAAACAAATCAAAATTAGAAGAGTGTTAGCAGCTTTATTTTTTTGTGCCAAGGGAAAATAAGAGGTTATAGGAATTTGAAAATTACAAAAAAATTTCTTAACTACATTGACAAATCACATATTAGTTATTATTATTTTTTTAATTAAATGACCTTAGGTTTATGATGGTCTTACCATAAAGCTCTCCTTTCTTCTCAAAGGCATTCTACTGTCATCTGAAGGTGTGTGGCTCACAGGCACACAGTGGCTGTTTGAAGGGTAACGGTCTCTGCAAACTTTTATAATGCATATTCTGACAGGGCTTCAGTAGATGGTTGGGCAAATGCTCATGGGATCACATACAATGTTACATACATTGTATTTGCAAGTGAGTCTGTCCAAAAGTGTACTACATATCCAAAGTGTGAAGAAAATTGCCTAAACTCTTCTGAGAGATTAAGAAAAAGAAATGAACAAGAATTTTACTTTAAGAAGCTGTCTATTTCTCAGAGAAAAAATAATAAACATATGCAAAGTGTGGTATCCAAAACCCAAAATACTGTATGATCAATAATTACATATAAAATACCTAATTTGCTCCAGGTATCATAATAGGCATTATAGAGAGAAGCAGATGAAGAACATATTAACCACACTTCAAGAAACTTATAAATACAATGAAAGAAAAAGGAAAGCATTTAGAGTTCTAAGATACATTTATTAAAAGGTAAAAAGCCCAATATTATTAATGAGACACAAAGAGGAAAGAAGGTGGTACTGATAACAATAAAAACAAAGTGTTTAAACTCTGAGAGCAACCATGTTGTTTAACTAAATTATCTTATATCTCCCAAACAATTTTATAGAGAAGGAAATCAAAGATTAGAGAGGTAATTGGTGAGTTGCAGGCTGAGCATTCAAGCATATATATCTAAACAAAAAGATGTTCTTGTGACTAGCAAATAACTATTTGCTCCAGTGAATTCCCAGTTTCTGGGAAACCTTCACTGATTGTGGTTCTGGTGAATGGCAATTATGGTGATACCTTGTCTTCCTGGATCTAAGAGTAGAAATATGCGCTAAGTTTTTAAACCACTGTAGTTATACTAGAAATAATAAAGGGCAAAGCCAAGATAGGGAAATTCCTTCCTTGAAGCTTTTTATAGTGACTTTAGGATAAGGACCCTGTCTCCTCCTTGATTTTTGTTTGGGATGGTATCAACCAACACCTGTTACCATGTAGCTCCTTGACTTACTGCATAAAGATCCCCCTATAGTAAAAGGCAAAGAGGCTAGAGCTTGAGGAGGTGTGGCCAGCAGCTCAATCCATTCATGCCTGAGTCTGGTTTCATATGGAGAGAAGTAAGTTAATTTGACTTCAGCTTCTTTCATTTGGAACCTGAAAAAAAAAAAGCCTAATTAATGCATTAATGCTTTGAGGATGAAAAAGAACACAAGGCAAGTGACATTTGCGGCAGACTAGAAGAATGAAAAGTATTGATGATTTTTCTCCAGACTAGAAGTACGGAAAGGACGATAAATACAGGGGAGAGGAGTATTGATTGTGCACCAATAAAAAGTTATAAGACAAGATAAAAGTTGACCATTTATCCCAGTTTTCCCAGGAAATATCTGATTTATGATTATTGTCCCTATGCTCTGCTTCTTGATTTTCTAAAGTTTCCTAACCTTTATTGTAAATTAAATGGCGTTGTCACCCAACTTATGAACAAAAACTGAAGGAAAAGATGCGTGCATAATATATGTCACTTAAAATTTAGGTTTGAGACAGTTTAGCAAGTCCCCAAGGCATTAGGAAAACAGCCTCAGATACTATGTTCAGGATTTAGTAGTAGTGTGGATTGGGGAAGAGTATAGTCACAACTGTCAAAAATATTATTACTAATAGTGTTACATGTGGGTCAGCAACATGTGAAATTATTTGTGTCCTCTTTGAGAAATGATTAAACTCTGAAAAACAGTGCCTTACAAAGAAAAACCGGGATGATGATCTTTTCTTGATTCAACGAGCTGAACACAGTCTGCCGTTATTATGGATTAGAACGGCAACAGCTAGTAACATAAAGAGCTGAAGCAAGCTGTCCCTTCCTTCACCATGGAGAGAGGGCTGAAGAGCTGGAATGAGCTGGGACTTTGTATAAAACTATATTTATGTTTAGCAAAGTAAAACATACAACATGAACTCTGTCAAAAAGTTTGTACTGTCCCAAGGTCATGAATGAAGACCACAGTTTCCTGGTGGCTGGATTATTTTTCAGCCATAGTGTTTTCTGAGCTTATGGGATCACGACTACTTTAAAAATGCACCAGCTCTTGTATCCAAATATTACTGGTTACTTCATTCAAACTGACTCATGGTCTAAATGAAGCTTCTACCAATGCGTTAGTTGAGCGGGATTGGAAAAAGCAGAAATTGGCATGGTAAGATATAGTTGGGAAGTAGAAGTAATGGGATATAGGCTATTGATGGAATACAGATCAAAAGAGAAGAAGAATCTGTAACTAATTCTGGTGCTACATTCTGGATGAATCCATAGACATTAATTTCTTCAAAACACATGGCAAGGTAGAACACACAAGTTTATGAGGAAAATGGTGGGGAAAATGATGACGCCAGTGTTAGACATTTGACTTTGAGATAATAGCCTAATATTTTACTGAGCCTTTTCACAATTGTCACTAACTGCAAATTTGAAAAGAGAATGAAGCTGTGTATATAAAACAAAGGAAATACATTATTTTTACAAAGAAAGAGAGAAATCTGTCATTAGGTCTCTGAGAAAAGGCCTATATTTCTACAGCGAGTGTCCAAAAAATGGATGAATTATAGGGAACCAGAGAGCCATTTTAATAGTTGCCATGCAATTGAAACTAGAAACAATCTTCGTTCCTAAAAGACTTTGATAATTTCAAGGGGTCTTACAAAGAAAGAAGGGTGATATATCTTTTGTAATTATGAGACAATGTTTAAATCAAAAAAATTTCAATGAAACAAGGAAATGGATAACACAAAATTTAGAAATAAAAGTGTGTCTGGTTTGTGTAACACTGGAAAGAGCAAAACCACCTGCGTTAGGAAGGAAGTAGATGGCAGCTCGGCAGCTCACAGGAGCAGAGCTGGAGGGAAGACGTTGCAGGGCACATTCATCAGGATGGCCTAAGCTGTGCCGCAGTGTCAACTTAATCAACACCTTGGAGAATTTTAATATTTGCATTTATGGTTCAGACATAATCTAAAGAAAGTTGGGTGAATTCCTAGGGCAGCCCTGCTCCAGGAGGGGACACAGCAGGGCAGACTTCTTCCACTTACCTCTAGGGTGCTAACCACCCCCTTCCCCGCAGGGCAGGAGGCTCACGGAGAACTCACATGAGCTCTTCCTTGATTGAGTCACAGCACTTCTATTTACCACTTATTTGCCAGATTAACCTCTGTAATTCGTCTAACTACAAGCTGCTAGCAATGAAGGGAACACAAAAGTGTCTGGGGGACAAGTGACCACATTAGTATCTGGGAGAAAAGAGAAAGAGAAAACATTACATATAAGGAAAAATAGAAGTTTAAGTGCTGCATTTTTAAGAAATCAGAGAAACTTTCCATGATATACTTGTTCAAAGTTACACATTATTCAGATGATAAATGTCACCTACCATGAAGATTGATCACTTACTTCATCTTTCTTGCCTCTTATATAAAATGAATATTTCATGATAGATAATTTGTAAGATACATGTTATTGTAAGATTTTATCATTCAAAGACATTTATGACAAATAAATGTCAGAAGTATCAAGCACTGTTGGACCTTTAATAACCATTTAGTATTCAAATAACTGTTAATATTTGTAATCACTCAAAAACTATTTTCAAACTCTGTAGGGTATAAAAATTAGAAGACAAAATTTGTTATGAGAAAATATGCAGATACTGTTAGCTTTATTTTTTAATTAATATATATACATGCCCCAAAGCATTTTTCTTCCCTTATGTAAAATTTTCATTTGCTATTTATTTGGCCATACATAGAAATTCTACAGTTAGCACTTGAGTTTTTTAGTTGTGTTTTATTTCAAAATTAATTACGACTTTTGTTTCTGAAGAAATTGACAAGAATATAGGAAAGAAGGGAAGGAATCATTTCTTACTAGAGCAGAGAAATGAACATTTCAGCACTTATTTCTTATGACCTAGTTAACCTCGCTCACTGGATTTATATAGCTGACAGAATTTGACCTGTTTTATTGCTGATATAAATTGAAATTTATTCCATAAACTGCATGAGTGATCTTTTTAAGACATAAAAATAGAAAAAGCAGCAAGACTAGATCTGATTCCTGTTTATGCTTTGTTTATATTAAGTCTCGTATGTGTGTGAAATTCCAATAATCCCATTCTAATAGGACAGTGAATTCAGTGTAACAAGATTATTATCTAGAAAAGATATTCCAATTAAAAAAATGTGTAATTATCTTCCTGAAGATGAAATGTGGTTCAGAATAGCAAATACCATTAAATGGAAGAAATGACATCTTAATTTTAAATGGCTTAAAAGTAAGAGTTCTTTCCTTTTTTTCTTTTTTGAAAGCCATAAACAATGGACATGCTATGGTTCTACAGGAAAATAACATTGAGTTCATAGGCTCAGAGATGAATCTAAAGTCGATCAGTTTGTGTATTTTTGTAGACTTTTTGAATCAGATAGCAAAGAAATAAAGGAAATAATTATCAAAGGAGTTAGATTATTTTGCATTATAAAGTGTTGGTGGCCTCTGGATGTTATTAAATATACAATCAGCATTTGGTTAAAGACAGACTCTATGATAAAAGACTTCAGATGGAAAATGCAAGACATGAACTATGAACTAATTCTGGAAGGATAAACTATATTGCTCGTTATGTTTGTAACACTATCTGATACAACTAAATATGAGAAGTATTCTCTTAGTTTAGTTTTTAAATATCATTTTTTCAGGGTCCAGAACCATAGAATTTGATATGAGGATTTAAGTTTTTGTTTGTCGTAGTGAAAGGAGAAATGGTAGACAACTCCAAAAAGAAGAGAAGCACACAATCATTGGTTACCTTTGTGTTTGTGGGTCCCCTTTTTTGTGAGTTTGGGAGTGATCAACATAAATGGAAAATATGCTGTCCACTATCTTTTATTGGTTTGTGCAAACTTGTTGTTTTGGGGGAAAAATGCCATGTAAATATTTTAATTGGAAAAATTTTAAATACAATAGCAACAATTGACATGAAAATTCTTTTTTCACTAGTTTGTTGGGGATAACAATAAATAGTTCAGATTCAAAGCTCCAGCTCACCTACATTATTAGCAAATGGATAGATTATTCTTAATGCACCTTAGGAAATATCATTTTCAACCGCTTTCAACAAAAGTTATTCTTTTTATACTATTACTTGAGACATTTTTGTATGGATGTCCTTCATGGATTATTTTGCAGAGAATATGGTTTTGTGATTCTATTTCCTGAATTATAATAATCCTTCCTACAGTAATTGCAAGTTAAAAAATAACAAACATCCCATGAATTCCAATGTGACACTATTTGTATTACATAATCCCATCAACATGGTGCTTATAGCCAGTGGAGACATTTGCACATTCTCCTTTGTTTTTATAAATCTTAATCTAAACAATATTCTTAGGTTGAACTCTATCTTCATCATCTAAAGGATGATAAAATGTAAGAATGAATTTTATGGCAGATTAGCTCCTGAACTGTCTCAGGAGAGAATTATCCGTGTTGTCAGTACATCACGTTACAGCAGCTGAGTTATAAGCATGTCAGGTTTATAGTTGTGCTTCTAATGGAGGAAGAATTTCTCCAGCAATAAGGACTTATTTAAGTTTTGGCTCCCATTCCACTTAGTTCTGAGTTCCTAAAGACTCATTTTCCAATAAACAAATTAAGGGCAGTGATTGTTATTCATAGGCATCCTGTTAGTATTTAAGTTAATTATTTTCATTTAATAGTTTATTTTAGCTTTGTTACCATAATACGTCAGGTAATCATTGCATTGGCTTCTGCTGTGCTGGCATTTTTAATGTAAATTAAGCTTTTGTTTCCAGGGTAATTTATTGTATCACATAGCAGATGCTAAGGCTCACTGGTACATTATAAGCAATTTTAGTTTTCTCTTTTCTACTTTTTTATGAGCATTGGTTTTATTCCATTTGGGGGAAAATATTAAGTTTGTATAGAAGGATTATTAAAGTTGAGTGAAATAAACATTAAGTTGAATACTGGCTTAGATGGCTAACCTAGATTGATATTCATTCTAGGCTGCTTAGTGATACTTGTTAAAATTCCTATGTACTACATGGAAACTGAGTTTCAGCCTTTCCAAAGATTTAAGACTATTTGCCTAGATAAATAGCTAAATTTGGTATAAATTCCAAAGGTGAATTTATCTCTCTTTAAGCAGTTAACTCTTGGCCACATACAAAGAACTATTTTTTTTTCTGTATGATTATATCTTAAATTTGAGTCATTTTTCTTTCTCTACTTCTAAACTACAGACTGATAATAAGGGGAAGAGGAATTGAGGCTTTCCCACTTCATCAACTTATCCTTGTGATCTGTTAAGTATTGTAAACTTAGAAAGTCATTTGTTTAAACCTTTAACTCAGATTTATACAAATTATAATGTAGTCTAGGTCAAAAATTTAATCACACAAATCTGATATAAAAAGTTGTCCTTTTTTTTTAACTTTTCTAGAAGTCATTTGATCTTTCCTATAAATCTTCACTTCACTTAGGAGTTTAGATTTATCCTTTAATTTTATCTTGGTTTTATCTTATTTAAAAAGCCTCTTGGTTAAATTCTCAGTTCATTCTAAGTCCAACTTCTAGATAAGAAGATTTTACATTTTCTCATATTCAAGGAGAAATCGGAGAAATCTGATCATATTTCCTCTCAACAGTGTAAAGGAGGATAGTCTCAGCCTGTCTGTCTTGGCTGGTCCTCACCCCTAGATGTTGGCTTGACTGGTCTCTGTACAGTCATCACTGGGATTAATGCTTCTTCATTAGACTCTTGCTGTGCCTCAGAAACCACCGCTGCGGAGAGCTGACCACATCCAACCCAATCCTAAGTCTCTGCTAATTTAGAGATTTCCTTTGGCAGCTTTATGTGCTCTCACCAAGGCACACAAAAACTTATTGATTTTAGGAATGCCAGGAACAATTCTCTTCTTTACTACACTATTAATAGATCTAGTTGGATATGACCACACATGGAACTCGTTAGGGTTGGTAAACAAGAAACACTTTCTTACATTATCTCATGCTTATCTGTTGTTGTTCTATATTCTAGTCACCTAAATTTCAACTCTCTCCTTCTACATTCTTTTGTTTGTTTGTTTCCTCTACTCCAACAAACCCAGAAGAGGTATACTTTCTGCTTGTTTCTTTCTATCTAACTGGGACTATAACTTTTGGGGGAATACTTTCATTATTCTTTGAGTCCCCAAGTATTCAGGCACAGCTTAACAGTACTAAGTATAGAAAAGGTCCATGATACCCCATGAAAGATCATATTTTGTTGAGGATATAGCAAAATTGGGATGACGTTCATCAATGGATTACTATGAAGTAAAGTGGATGTCATTCAAGCTCATTCAAAAACTTTAAACATTTTATAAATACTTGAATGTAATATTCTGACTCTTTCCTATTACGTATCTGGACTTAGATCTGATTGACACCATGTGGAAAACTACCGTGTTGAACCCTAGGAAACTGGCATTTGTTTTGCATTTCAAAAGCAGAGGAATATTGTCAATCTAGGTCCAGTTATTTCACATCTTCTCTTCTTTCTGAGACTATTCATTTTGGAAATCTTTGACCATATGTGTACACAGAGGCACATGTAAAGTAAAGACATATACATGCATACACACCCTGTTCTCTTTGCTAGGTATTTACAAACTACACAAAAACCATTGATTTACTGCCACATTTTAATTTTACACCTGTTAGATAAGAAATTATTTACTTAATTATATTTTCTGTCTCTTTATGTGATGAGTAAAGCCACACATGATATATAAAAATTTATACATATGTATATTTGTATATTATATAAATTTACATATTGATTTAAATTTATTATATATTTATATATAAGTATATTTATTACATTTATGTATATTTATATAGTACCTTGTAAATTTTCTTCAATACATACCCAAAGAGTATTAGCATTTATTTGATTTTTCACTGTACATTTTAATTTACTGAGAGGTTCTCAATATTTTTTTTAAATTTTCAAGCATACTAGCAAATTTAGAATTTGCATACTAGCAAATTTATTTTTTTCTAAGAGATGTACATTTTGATGGTCTCTATCTTTCTAAAATCCAGAGTGGTTGCTTTCTTAAGCGTGTGGTATATTATTCCTAGACAGCATGTCTTTCTAGTTTATAGTTTAATTCTTCATTTGTCTAAAGCATATCTTCAAGTAAATTGCTGAGTCATGGCACATGGAGTTTAAATGTATTAATAATTATCTAAAATATTCTCATTTTGTCTGACTTAATTTGTGTTATTGCAAAATTCAAGGTAAAAATCGTTTAGCTTAGACTTGAGAGACATTTCCATTTTGTACTGCTCCAGCGAGCATTGCTGTGAGGCCCCTTCCAGATTCCTCACCTCGTGACAGCGCATGTGGTAGTTTCGGGGAGAGCCCATAACAAAGCACCATAATCTGGGTGGGTCTCATTTGTTTTAATCAGCTTTTTTTGAAGCTTTTGTTTGTTTGTTTTTATTTTTTGTCATTCAGTTATTTGATTTATTTATGTGTTTTAGACATTCACACCTTACCAGTCATATGCCTTGCCAATACATTCTCCCAACCCACAGGTTCTCCCTTCTGTTGGCGGATTCCCAAGTTATACAGAAATAGTTTCTTATTAAAATGCACAAACACAACAACATGTGTATGTGATTATTTGATGGTGGAAGAATAATTTCAATTTTTCCATTGATGTCATAATTTTCTGGATTTGGTACATAATGAGGAAATAGTAAATATTGTAGTGCTTTTTCTGCCTTATATATGCTAAATTTTGTACTTTCATGCATAGGAAACATGCATGACTAAGGCATGGTTGAAATGCATGTAATTTAGGCAAAGAGTAAGTTGTTAGATCAATCTTTCAGCTGCCAAGTATTTAAGTAGGGACTTCATAGATAAACTAACAGCTGAAGATTTCAAAACCTTTTGGAAACATTTGTAGAGAAAAATCAGACTATTAATAAGCAGCATGAACTTCTGTGAAAGACTCAGCAGTTTGAGGTGATGGTAAAATACCCCTCACAGCAAAGCACTGTCTCTAACCCACATACTGAACTGGAAGGACCCAAAACTCCCAATAACCTCTGTTTCATTTGTCATTTGCAAGAAAAATTTGCTCATGTACCAATGACTGTCAGAGTCCTTCTCTGGCAACTGTGTCTGTATTAGCTAAGCCTTGTCAGCGCTCAAGGCATGTGTATCTGTCACATTGATTAAAAAAGATCTAGTTTTTGTTGTTGTTATTGTTGTTGTCTTCATTATTTTCATTTCAACTAGCTTATTAGCTTCACAGCATTATAAAACTAACAAACAGCCACAACAGTAACCAAACTCTCGCGATGCTTACATTGTTTGAGAAAATAAGAACCAGAATGCTATGTGCTCCATGGAATACTAAAATTTGAAAATAAAACTGAAAAGTTAATATTTAGAATCATTTGGACACATTTCATAAATTCTTTGTATAACATTTCTGATTGAGTCAAGGAAATGTGAACTGAATTCTATAGCATTTTCTGAGAAATTTTAGTTGATACTATTTACCCATAATTTACCCATATTTTGTGTACTATAGCACAGAGTTTCTGCTCCACTAGTTTAAAAAATGACACTTTGGAGGATTATTCAGAGTGTAGATTAGAACAAATCAAAAAGGTAGACAGGGAGTTATGTAGATGAAATATTTCAAAATTGGATAATGGAAAAAATAAATGTAGCAAAATTTTTAAATCAATACATTCAGGTGAAAATTTCAGAAATAGAAATTTGTAACAGAAAAGAAACCACAAACAAAAGTGAAAAGACAAAGAATCTCAAAGAAACTATTCAAGAAAAGATACAAAAGATGATATATGTGATATTAATGTTTCAAAAATATCAAGCTAATAATTGAGCTGCTGAAAACCAGAAAGCAAGAAATCAATATTAAAAATCCGCAAAGTCTATCAACAGGATATTTTGAGAAACTCACATAGAAAATAAACATCTGAAGCTACAGTACATGCATTGCAATTATATTTATCATGAACAAAACAAAAATAACAGATTTTATTATTTGATTCTTCAGATTTGTAAAATTAAATAAATGTTTAAAAATGTCATCAGTAATTCTGACCATAGTGTAGAGAGTTTAACAAGATCTTCATTTCTTAGTAAGATGTTCATTTTGTCAACTTTGACAAGAGGCATAAATACATCCTGGATTTAGTAGTTTTTTGTAGATTCCACATGATTCTTAATATAGAGAATTATACTGTTTGGCAAAAAAATTTCTTCTCCCCAACTTAGTGCTTGTCTTAGTCTGTTTAGGATACTGTAACAACAAATCATAGACTGGGTAGATTTTGAATAAAAGAATGTTATTCCTTACAGTTCTGGGGACCTAAAAAGTCCAAAATCAAGCTGATGTCTGGTCAAAAAACAGTTCCTTTTCTGTAGAAGGTGCCTTCTTACTCTGTTCTCACATCATGGAAGGAATGAAGATTCTCTCTGGGGAGAGGGAGTCTATTCCAGAGGATCAAATCTAATCACCCCCAGACCTCCCATCCCTTAGTCCCCAATGTGATCTTAGAGGCTATACATACAAATTATAGAGGGTACAAGGATTCAGACCACACCACATATCTTTTATTTATTTTTTCTTGCCTTATTGCACTGGCTAAAACTTCTGGAAAAAAGTAGAATACAATTGGTGAAAGCTGACATCCTTGCCTTACTCCTTATTCTGTGAGAAAACATGAAATGTTTTACTAAGTATGAGGTTAGCGATATATTTCATAGGTATTCCCCATCAGACTGAAAAAGTATAGTTCCCAACTTTTAGTTGGGGAAATTCTGATTTTATTAGTAGTAGACAGTGAATTTTATCAGTGATTATGAAGTGATCTGATATATTTTTTCAATTTTTTAATATGATAAATTATGCTGATTGATTTTTGAATGTTAAAACAAATTTCCAGTCCTTAGAAAATCTATTTGGTAATGAACTGAATTTATGAAATATAAGTTGCTAAAATTTGTATATTTATAATACTTATGATTACTGATATCAGGTTATTAGGTGAATGCTGGACTCATAAGTTAGGAAGTATGATCTTCTGTACATTTTCCAGTACAATTTACGCAATATAATTTCTTCCTTAAATGATAGAAAGAATATACCAGTAAAATAATACATGAAGAATTTTCCTTTGTGAGAAGGGTTTTAATTAAAAATCTAATACTTTAACAGATACAGTGATATTCTGGTTATTTATTTCTTGTATAACTTTGAAAGTTTTGGCACTGAAAATGTTGTCCCTTTTGTGGAAGTTATCAAATTTGTTTGTATAACTGTATTCATATTTTATTAATTTTTAAAATATCTATTGAAACTCTGATAATGTCTCTACTTTAACTTTGAATATTGGAGATTTCTATCCCAATATTAATATTTTCCTTTCTTTCTTTCTTTTTTTTCCTTGCCTGATTTTCTTTCTGTGCCCAGAATCTTCAGTATGATGTTGCGCAGACGTGTTGAGAACAGAAAATGCTGTCTTATTTCTTTTCTAAACAGAAAAGTTTTCAGACTGTTACTGCTAAGTATTTCACCACTAAATATGTGCTTGTGTCATGGATGCTCTTTATCAGATTCAAAAATTTCTCTTCTATATTTTTTTCTAGGGAGGTAGAAGAATATAAGATGACATTTTAGTTTTAGCCCTTCAAAACCATGGACATGCTGTAATGAAAACTGGTCACATAAAGACTTAAAAACATACACATTATAAAAATAGTTAAGAAAAATAAATCTAATCTCTGGAGCTCATGAAAATCACTCTATTAAATAGTAGCAAAATTGATGTAAGAAAATACAGACATAAAATTAAATGAAAATCAGTATGTGAAAACAAAGCAATAAGATGATTCTAAAATTTATATTCATTTGTAAAGGGCCACAAATAGGTGTGGAATTTGTAAAGAGAAAAAGTCTAGAGTATATTTTTTTCCAAATATTAGAAATCATTTAAGATGTATAATAATTAATGTAGTATGGAATTGCAACATGAATATACAAAATGATCTATGACACCCCAGAGTTTCCAGAACTAGACAAAAACTCACAACAGTGCACACGTGGGTGTGCGGAGGACACGTGCATGGCCACAAACTGGAACCGCGCAAACGCCCTCTGTCGGTAACATGGTGTATTCACATTCTGGACTAAGTTGACAGAGAGAGAGACCCTGTGATTTGAATGACAAGAAAACAAACCCACGCCCACTCTCTTCTGGTAAGTCCCAGGGGTGACAGTGAAGAGAAGAGGGCCCCAAGGGGCATCTGAGCAGGAGATAAACTATACTCCCTGGCTTTTCTGATGCTGATTACACAAATGTGTTTATTTTGTGAACATTCAGGAAGGTGTACCATTAACCTTTTTGCCTACTCTGTAATAAAATAAGTACAAAAAGCCTGGCACAGTGCCTCAAGCCTGCAATCCTGGCACTCTGGGAGGACAAGGTGGGTGGCTCCCCTAGGCTCAGGAGTTTGAGACCAGCCTGAGCAAGAACAAGACCTTTTCTCTATTAAAAATAGAAACACCAGCCACGTGCAGTCCCAGCTGCTCAGGAGGCTTTAGGTAAGAGAATCTCTTGAGCCCAAGAGTTGGAGGTTGCTGTGAGCTATGATGCCACAGCACTCTACCAAGGGCAACAGAGACTGTCTCAAAAAAAAAAATAGAAAAGGTGACTAGAGTAGGAAACACTGTGTTTCTGGAGAATGCACAAAACCACCTCCTTCTCCCATCTAATTTAAATGCTTAAAAGAATGGCTGATGCCTCATTTTCCAACTTGGAACATTCTGGTAGGCAGATACCACTGTACCTCCTAGAGGCAATCTGGCTTGAGTTCCATAGCTTTCTGGTTTTAAAGTCATTTAGTCAAATTTCATTGGGTTGAAGTTTTTCCAAGACTTTCATTTTGAGTGAGAAAGAAAATTCTTATTTTAAATAATACTAGAGTTCTCTGAGTTAATCAAGATTTCTTTAATGTAAAAATAAAATGACCATTTTTATTCAGGGAACAAATTGTATCCATCATTTTCTTCTCAATTTTTAAAAGGAAAAGATGAAACAGTAGATAATATCATTAACAAAGTACAGGCAAGTACAAGGGTAATAAAAAAGGAACTTCCACAGTGCACTAGAGATTGCTTATCTGATTGAGACCTCAGTAAAAGCTGTTAGTTTATGCCTGGCAGGAACACTGCTCACAGAGACATTGTTGAGTACCATTAGGATTAGGATAGAGTCAATTAAAAACTAACACAGAATTACTGATAAAAAGTCTCAGGACTGTGTCCTCAGTGAGACTACGGGGTCTCATGGTCAAATAATATACTTAATAAACATGTTTTGAGAGTTTCTGCGTAAGTCTAATTAAATCAACTTTTCTTCTTCATGTGATGTTATAAAGCCAATTTCTCAGTCTAAATGTTTAGTGGCATGTGAAGGTTAACATTCATTTATGTATTTATAATAAATTATCTATTTACCCAAAACCCATTCTGGATACAAGGATTTCCTCAAATTGCAATTTTTTCATCCTTCAAGGGCATTAGGTTCATTTACTTTTACAAAGAATTATGATTTAATGTTTTTTTTAAATTTTTTATTAAATCATGACTGTGTACATTAATGCGTTTTGGGGATAAAATGTGGTGAATTGATAAACAGTGTGGAATGCTTACATTGAACTGATTAATGTAACCATCACCTCATTTGCTTATTTGTTGTCGTAAGACATTTATACTCAATTCTTAATAGTTTTGAAATGCTAATGTTTAGAAATATAATGAATACATAAGTTTCTGACTTAAGGTGTCTGATGACACAATAAAAAAGAAGAAATTAAACAAAACTGTCTTATATGTAAAGAAAAGAATGAGTTAAATTGCTCATCATGTCTATTACTTATCACTTTCCACATAATCATCATTTTGGAAAGATAAAGTAATAGGATGTATTTTCAGACCATATGGAATGGCCTAATTTATCAGGGATGTTACCAGATTCAAGGGCAGCGATTGCATTTTATAAGCTGGAAAGTTTGTTTCACAAGTAGGTTTACAGAATCATTGTGCTTGTCTTTAGATGTTTCTGAGAGTTTTCGTTGGATCTATATGTGATGATAGCAAAGTATAATGATGACAATTTTTGCCAAGTTTTAAATATATAAAGTGGTTCTGCCTTTTTAGTTCTGTTTAGAGTAAAAAAAAAATTGTTTTGCCAGACTATGAGATGTTTCTACTTGGTTGAGTGTATAAAGGGATTGCAACTTCTATTTTTTCAAGGTGATATTCTTTAGAACTTCCAAACCTCATATTTGAAGAGGAGTTATGTCTTGGATGGGTGGATATTAAAGCTAGGCATGAGTATAAAAAAGTGTTTTTTCAGAGATACATCCAAATCCCTGTGATAATCCTGAACTTCTTTTTTTTTTTTTTTTTTTTTTAAAAAAAACCAAAAACATTAAACCATGTTAAATTTCATTTGCAAAAAAACAAAAAACAAACAACAAATACATGGGCAAAACAAATAAAATTCCAACACA